>AFAN01000113.1:0-65021 GCA_000218505.1 Schrenkiella parvula
TTCAGTAGCTGCACCAGCCGTCATATGCTTGATAACCTCAAAAATAGAAGATTGTAACATATACATAAGTTATAATGTTTATGAATTGACTACCATCAAAACAATCCAATGAAGAAAATAACCTTGTTACTTTACCACACTTAAATCCTAAAATTTAATGTGAACATATAATTTTTTTTCTCACTCGCTTTTGCGGTTTTGTTTTTTTTGGTAAACCTTTAAACTCTTTGTCACCGTCTCTTTACTATTATAAAACTCCCTCTGTTTTATGAAAAGTGTCATTTTAAGGTTTTAATCTTGTTCACAAAAGTGTCATTTTATATTTTCAATGCAGAACTTTAAACAAAAAAAATCAATTCTTGACCTTATTGTTTTAATATATTAATTTAGATAGAGAAATATATTTAATGTTTGAACAAAAAATAAAATAGAGTTTTTGATTAATTTATTAAAATGTATGAAAAACTCTAAATGTCATTCTTTTTGAAATGGAGTGAGTAGTATTTTGACCCTAGTTATATTATTCATTGCCATTTATTCTTTTATTTTAGTCAGTTCAATTAATTCATAAATTCTTTTAATGCTTTAATTAAAAAAAATTGAGAAGTGGATAATTCCAAACAAAAATACAAATAATAGAAATAAAATTAGATTTTTAGATAGACTCACACGAAGCATATTACAAAAATAATTGAAAATCCAAATCTTTTACATTTTTTTATAGTATTTAACTTCAACAAAACTATCTTCAACCTATATAATTTATGCTCAAGTTCAAGAATAGCATGGCTTTCCTATATTGCAACATTACATGTTTTATATCTTAGAGTCCACATAACATGCTTTTCGGTAGATTAAAATTTTATTTAGTCAGTTTTACTGTCTATGAATCTTGCACTATTTTTAACTATGTGCAGACTATTTTTATATATACATTTTTATTATATTATTAAAATGCAAAAAATAATATTTGTTATGAGAAAGATGACCATTGTCATTCTAATAAAAGTATTTTTATATTTTAATAAAACCACCAACCAAAGGTGATCATTGTTAAATGAAACAATTGTTCTTACCTCTGAATGGAAAAATCGAAAGCCATTGAGCTCCATGGTTCCATCAAGTTCCACATTTATACGACCTGAGTTTTTTTGTGATGCAGAGAAGCTTTACTTGCAGATTCGGAAAAAGGAGTTTTGTGTTTTGAGGAATTCTCTTCATGTAACTGGAATATATATCAAAGAAGATGCATGCATCTCAAATAAACTTGAGTAAATCGTATATTAATAATAACATATGAATATTAATGGCCACTCTTTACACAAAATCTTCTTGGAGATAGAGTCTAATGGTTGTTTGCTTAGCCCTTCCGCCACCACCGGGTGGAAATGAGCCGGCCAGCTCACGTAGGCTAGCTTCACCCTTTGGCCTTTCTTGTCCATGATTCGTCGAGATTTTGTGGAAAAATGAATAAGAAGAAGAAAATAAAAATAGATGGATCTGGCCATTTTGTTAATTTTGTTTTTGTGAGTTTCTTTGATTTTTGATTAGAATGAATTTGAATTTGATTTGTAGTTTAACTACTACCAAATAAGTTAGTTTAGTTTCTGGTTGTGGGCAGATTATACATGTTTATGATTAGAGGTTATTTTGTTTCCAACAAAATTAAACAATTGAAAATAACACAATAGCATCATCAACTATAAAAAAAATAAAAACAACAATCGAGGGAGCATGATGTTTAACAGATTCTAAGCTGGATATTTGTAGACTGAGTTTTTTGGAGGAAGAATCAAACAGTCGGTGAGGAGAGATAACTAAAGGGATAAAACAAAGAAAAAAAAGATTAAATGAGATTTTTTTGTTGCAATTTTAGAATAAGAATTAGATGTTTTTATACAGTGTTAAGTGTCAGATTTTTAAAACTTTCTAAAAAATAGTAGACATGAGACAAAAACGTGGCACAAAAAGTTTTCTCATTTTTAATTAGCTTAATTGACTTGAGCCCAATATTACAATCCATTTATTAAGTAGCTGACACGTGTCAACAATGTAGTAATAGTTTTTTGCTGATGTGGATAGCATCTAGAGGTTCAAAGAGCAACTTTTATATAGTATAATTTGGTGTAGTAATCAAATCCAAAAATATTACGTGTTCTCCATTTCCTAAAGCAGCCAAGCGAAACCACCAATTAGGTCGCCTCTTTGGCCGCGCCCACTTTCTTTCTCCCTTTTCATATTTTTTGTTGTTTAAATTTTATCTTTTTTTTCAAACCTTCTATTCTTTAATCGTTACAATATGACCCCTATCTTTTTTACTTTTATCCACTCAAGCCCCCTTTTTTTCTTCTCTGCACGGGGCTTGAAGCAGGCCTTCAGACAATCTTCCTTCACTGCCATTTCTCAATTTCAGAGCTTTTCAGAAGAAAGAGAGATCAATTATTTAACTAGTGACCAGGCTAATGATGAAGGCTGTTGAATAATCTGTAAATACTTTTCTTCTATCTAAAGCTTCTCTCTCTCTCGAGAGAGAGAACAGAGAATGGGCCCATATGAAATCTTTTTTCCAACTGTGTTTCTTCCTTTTTCTCTTCCCCTCCTGTGGAGTTTTAAGGCCACGACGTTGTGTGTTGTAAAATTCGCATAAAGCTTCCACTTTTACTTCATTTTTCTCCCATTTCTCTCTCTCTCTCTCTCTCTCCCACTTTTTCTTTGCCTTTGCTAACAATTGAGAATCCTCCATGAAAACTAATGGTTTTGTCGGTCATCGATAGATAAGACAGTCTCAATTTTAATAGTTCTTTCTCTCTTGTTTGTCAAAAGATGCCCACCAAGACAGAGAGAGAGAGAGAACAAAAAAATATCTCTTTTTTTCTCTTTATTTGAATGTTGAACAGTAGATGGTTGTTTTCTTTCGTTGAACCAATTTTGTATTTATAACTCTTTTTGTTGTTGTTTTTCTCTGTTGGGTTGTTGATCAACTGTGGAAATTGAAGCTAGATTTTCTGATTCATGATCAAAGCTTTTCCCTTTTTTTCTTGATTTGATCGTATGATTACAGAAGCTTGGTTTCTCGACAAAACCAGGAAAGTTGTCAGATCAACAATGTGGCTGGAGATTAAAGCGTCAAGATACGCCAGCTTGTCCTCCTCACACTTTCAAGATTATAAGCTTAAGTAAATGATTTAGAGATCATTTTGCTTAGTGTGTGACGTCTTCTCTCTCGCCTTGGCTTCAAAGAAATCCCAAATTGCTTCTTCTTCTTCTTTTTATTTTCCACCGTTTTGTCCGGCGATCAAAGAGAAACCCTGACTGAATCTTGGCATCAAAAGAAAGTCTCTTCTGCTGCAACTTGCGACACTTTTATTTATGGCTTTGTTCAAACGTAACTAAAACCAGATGACATCCAGCTACAATCGCTGTTGCCCTTCAGGGAAGTTCGGAATAGAAGCAATTCACAAGAATCTAAGGTACTTTCTTGTACTTTTCCTCTGCAGTCTCTTCTGAAAGGGAAAGGTATCTGATCTTGCTCCATAAGTAATGGGACTAGTTTCTGTATATCATCAAGCTTTCTCTTCTTACTTTCTTTTGGTTACAATAAGTTTTGCCTAATCACATCATTAGAGTGTAAAAGGAGTTTGATTTGGATTTTGGGGAACTGGTGGAGGATCCTTTACTTCTTATGTTAATTTATCCCTCAAGTTGCAGTGTTTCAGAAGGATAATTTTTCTTTTTGTTTCCTCTCTTTCTAATTAAGTCTAATTGTGGAACTTTTTGGCCTTGTTATGTTCTTTGTTTCTGAAAGATCTGAGATTGTTAAGAGTATTCATTCATCATATAAGTACAATTTACAAGAGTTCTTATTTCTGTATCTAAACTCAATATGTTACCGTTCTGTGTGGTGTCCCCTGTCTTATTTGTTGCTGCTTAATAGTTCTTCTTCTGCTTATCTTAAGGCACATCGTTAGGGAATCGCTACAGAAAGATTAGGAAAGGAGCATTAAAACTGAATAACATAGAAAGCAATGGCAAAGAAAACTCAAAGGCGTGCAGCTGCTCGACAGGAGAGGGATCAGTTAGGCTGCATGTGGGGATTCATGAATATGTTTACTTTTCGCCATGGACCACTGGCTCACAAGCTGCTTGTGAACCAAAAACATGGTAACTTTCATGTCTCCATACCTGCATTTTTGGTTTTGCGTTACCTGCGAAAGAGTTGTTTTAGTTAACAGTTATATTAATTGTTCCAGCTGCTGGAAATCCTAGGAAAAATGAGCTTGATAAGTCCAAATGCAGCGACAAGAGTGCTCAAGAAACCCATGTAAGCTTTAACCTTATTGGAAAGATCCTTAACCTCGAAGATTACATTTGTATTTTTTCTGTCTTGAGAGTCTCGTGTGGATTAATGTAGTTTTTCCTTGAACTGTTAAAAGGTTGGTGAAGAACGCAATGTCACGATTACGATTATAAAGCCAAGTGTGAAGAAACTCATAGCAGAGGAGTTGTTCATTGACAAGGAAATCAAGAAGCAGAGGGAGAATGCTGAAGCAGGGCAGTTTTCAGACTCTGAACTCGAAGGAAGAAGAAGGAAAACCCAGAGGAGAAAAAACAAGACCCGTAAGAACAGCTGCGATAATTTCAGCCATATAAACACAGCTGACAGTGAAGAGCCTGAAGTTCATAACAAAAAAATGAAGCGTCATGGGTCTGCAAGGAGTGTTGACATTGATAATATGATAGAGGAGTTCTATTCCGAGATTCATCGCAGAAGTACAAGCCGTGCAAAGAATGGGATAGGGAACCACAAACACGAAGATTATAAAGAGAAATTGAGGGAGTTGGTCAAGTTTTTAATCAGTCAGAAGCTTTTACATGGGAATCGTCCCAGAGAAAATAGTGAAATCTTGACATCTAAGGACTTGATGGAAGTGTTTCAGATTCTGGGATCGGATGAGGAATTGTTTCTCAAACTTTTGCAAGATCCAGAGATACTTGTGCCAAGAGATATTCAAAATTCACAAAACTGTCAAAGTCAGAAAGGAGAAGAAAGCTTGAGCTTGTTTGAGATAACCGGCGCATCAGAACAATCTTCTCTTGCTGATAAGCGATGGTCTAGCTTTTTCAGGAGGAAGGATACACCACAAGAAGTAACTGATGACAAAGAATGCGAAGCTTCTGACCGGATTTTCATTCTGAAGCCACAATCAGTAAGCTTTTCAAGTCCAGACACAGTAAAGAGCCGTGGTTCGTCACCTGATTCCCATCTGATCAGAAACAAAATACAGAACGAGAGAAACAGTTCACATTTCTTTCTTTCTGAGATCAAGAGGAAGCTGAAACAAGCAATAAGAAAGGAGCAACCGGGACTGCAGCGTGAGGGGGCATTCGGGGAACGGTTTCCAAAGAATGTGCCAACTAAAGATCATTTCTTTCTCGAGCGGATGGCAAAGCCTTCAACATCCCAGAAGAAATCTCATAAAGTTTTACAAGAGCACTATGACAACGATAAAAAGCAAAGGGTATCTAACATTTATACAGAGGCCAAGAAACATTTGTCTGAGATGTTAAACAATGGAGATCTAGATTCAAACTCAACGAGCAGACAGGTGCAAAGAACCCTGGGAAGAATTCTCTCCCTTCCTGAGTATTTGTCTCCTCTAAGCAGCCCAGGAAGAAGATGGGAAAAGGGCTCAACTGTACACAGGAAGTCTGCTTCAGCGGATTTCATAAATGCTGTAAACATCAAGAGAGAAACTCATGGGAGCCAACCCGAGGATGCGATAAAAAATGCTGATATTCAGGTCTGCAATCTAAGCAAAGAACCTGACAGTGCAGTCCAGTCTCTCCAACCAACCGCAAGTGATCCTACTGAAAAAAGTGTGGACATTGAGGATGGAACTGCTCACGCAGATAAAATCTCTGCTGCAGGTAATAATATATCTGCTCTATTGTAAGGCTCTTTGTTCACTCTGCTTTGAGAATACAGTAACTAGTATAATGACCAGCCAATCTTCCAGGTTCTGCAGATGATGTAATAACTATCAATGAGATAGATATGGTTCCAGCAGAAGCAAGCTCTATTTTGGTTGGTGACTTATCCAAAGCTGAAGCTCATGATGAACAGAGAGACAGTATAATCTCAAAAAAGGCAAGTCATTCTGATTCAGCACTATCATATTATGTTTTCGTATGGACTTTGATGAAGAAATGGTGAAGACTTAAACCGATTGTGCTGCTTCCTTTCTTCTACAGACCTCTCAGGAAGAGAGCCAACCACCACTGTCTTCCTCTGCGGCCTCACCATCTCACTGTTTAGCTAAAAGCGAGGAGTGCAAATCAGCTATTACTGATTTTCCGGAATGGTCAAGCCCAATATCAGTTCTTGAGCCACTCTTCACAGAAGATGATTTAAGCCCAGCAAAAATGCGATCTCAGTCTGGTATGTGAAAAAATGTCCAGGCATCTACTACTGAACTTGAATTCTAGTACGTAATTAGTTCTTCAGGATGAGCAAACATTGACTCATCTTTACAACTCAGATGAAGCACAGGTACAACCTTGGTGTATCCACTTTGAAGAAAAAGATTCTGCAGCGAAAAGCTGGGAGAATTCGGACAAAACCATCACAAGTGACAAAGAACTGGTGTTTAAATATGTAAGAGCTGTCTTGGACGCTGTTGTCTCGGAATTTGAAGAGCTCTATCTGAAGGCGCAATTCTCTGACCAGCTTCTTGAACCGGCACTGATCAGCAATATACCATTTTGTCAAAACCAGCTTTGTCCTGACCACGAGCTCCTCTTTGACTGCATCAATGAAGTTATCATGGAGCTCTGCTGTTCCCCTCCATGGGCTTCTTTTGTTACACCACGAACCCGAGTCTTCTCTACCGTCAAAAGCATCATTCACGAGGTTCAAGAAGCGGTCTACTGGCATCTCTTGCCATTGCCACTCCCTCACGCGTTGGATCAAATAGTTAGAAAAGATATGGCTAGAGCCGGAAACTGGTTAGACATCAGATGTGACATTGACTGCATTGGCTTTGAAACTAGTGAACTGATTCTCGAGGAATTACTTGAAGAGCTCACTCTAAACTGCCTCAACAACACTGAGCAGTCTCCGGTTCCAGCTGAGTTCAAGACCGATGAGAGCATCCTTCTACTATCAAGTTCATGAAAAGTGAAACCTTTCTTTCTTAAAGACAAAGCCATTGTTGAGACAGCTGCAAGCTCTGAACATAGCCTCACTGTCACCATCGCTAACTTTCATTAGTGCAGAACCATGTAGATACTTTGTATTACTCAAGACAATAACCCTCAGAGAGCTAAGACTGCTGAGGGAGTGAGAGAGGAGATAAGATCCTTTCAAGACCAGACCAAAAACTGTTTGTGGTGGGGTCATTATAGAATCACTTTCAAAGACAGGACCATTGGTCTCTTCTTCTTTTAGGATATATAATATAGGATATGATTTATTTATTTTCAATTTGAGTATGCTTGTGTTTGTGTGTTGAGATGATGAGAGATTTGATAATGTTTTCGGTTTCATTGATTTATTTGTGTGTAGTATTTCCAGAAGTTGACATAACAATGTACTATTGATGAGGAATATGATCTGGTGGTAATAATTTTAGAGTGCTTTCTTGATTTATTAATGGAAGACATACAAGATTATTGAGTTAATATAACCGGACGATTTTGTGGGATTTTTAGCAAGAGGATAGAAACAGGAGTAACACAAATCTGTAGAGATTTTTACTCAAAGAAGAAATGGAGGATCATGATATTTATATTTAAGTATATAAAGTTTTGGATAATGTTTGGAGTTGTTGCACTTTATGCCCTACTTAGTGAAAAACATTTTTTGTTGATGGGATATGGTTATGTGGACAGAATAAATAGTACACCTGATAAAGATGATTGTTTAACCAAATTGAATGAACTTCATATACAAACCTATAACTAATTGAAAGTATTGTTTTGTAGAAACTTATGAAATCTATTTCTTTATATATTAATAGATTTATTTTATTTGAATCATTCTAATAACCTTTAAGTTTTTTTTACATAAGAATGTAATAAATGCACAATCAGATCATATTTATTTTTAGATAAAATCGGATCATATAATAGAATAATCAATATTGTTTTCTAAAACTTATTATTTTAATATATTATATTTTTAAATGATAAATCCAAATAAATCAGAAACCATTAAAATGATGTAAAAATGACATATAGAAAAAGTTAGAAAATAAATATAGTAATACAGATCGAAATAGAAAACAACAATAAATAGTAAATACATACAATCAGATCATATTTATTTTTGGATAAAATAAAATTATATTATGGAATAATCAATATTTTTTAAAAAAATTACTGTTTTAGTATATTATATTTTTAAATGATAAATTCAAATAAGTTGAAAACAGTTATGATGATACGATAAACGACATAAAAAAAACTATAGAAGATAAATATAGTAACTAAAATAGTAATAGAAAACATCTATACATTTTTCTTTAACATGAATTGTTGTAAATTTTACATTCAGTAATTATAAGATTAGATAGAAAAAGAACTCAAACTACTTTTTTTTGTTCAAAGAAAAATTCAGCACAAGTCTTTAAACCATTGCCAAGAACAGACATTCTTTAAACCTATGTGTCTGTCTAAGAGCAAAACTTGGATCAAATCATAGTTCTTGAACTCGAAATGCAATCTTTGAAGACTAAACAAAACTAAACATCCCTTAGGAGTTTTCAAAATCCAATGATAAAAAAAAGAAGAAGAAGTTGTATTAAATCCAAAAAAGGAAATTCACAAAGACGAAACCCTTGTTGCATCCACCATCATGTCAAACTACTCTCATAAATAGGATATTACTATTAAGCCCTCACAGCCAGGGAAGAAAGTGGAGGGCAAAATCGGAAATATATACCAGAAAAGGTTAAGATTTTCTTACCACAACAGTGTGTGTTAGATCGAATTCAATCGATCAATCGAAGAGTTTGTTGCTGCTTCTATTCGATTGTTGTTGGTTTTCTTATTGTTCCTTCTTCTCTTCCTCGAGAGCACGCGAAACAATCTCACATCCGAATTTACGGAATCTAAAATCTGCAAAAGGAATTTACACAGCAGCATTCGTCGTCGTCATTACACCAAAAGAGAAGAAAAGTGCAGAAAGAGGAAAGATTGAAAAGAGTCAAACTTTAACCCAAAGCCCAAGACTCTTTGCTTCTTCTTCGTCTTCTTCTTCCTCTCCTTCTGGGCCTTTTTTTATTTATTCAAAATTGGTTTCGTATTCCTTTCTTTCGTTCTCCCAAAATCTCTCGCTCTCTAGATTTCCCCTTCTTTGGAACCCTTAATATCTTCAAAGCTCCGAGCTTTGATTCCTGCTTCGCTTTCAATCGCTCCTTCGATTCGTCGAATCTCCGGGTTCTTCTAGTTTTTTTCTCATCAGGGTCGAGGTCGAATTCGCGGAATTTGCTGTCAAAACCCTAACTTTCGTTCAGGGGTCCGACTCCGGATTGTGGGGTCATCTGGAGCTCCTATTGGTTAGTTCTCGATTTGAAACCCTAGTTATATATATTTATCGTGTGGATTGATATGCTCGCCTAGTTCGATTTGGTAATTTGATTACGGTGATTGTTTTCTAGCTCATATTCTTGGCAAGGAAGCAAATTTTTCCGTCTGCTTCTGTCTGGATTTATGCTCTCTTTCTTTCTCTGCTATGTAGCTAGAAGCAGCTAAAATTGATCTGTATGTTTCAACTGGGAATAAACACTTCCTGGATAAAACCTGCAAATTTTAATTCTGATTCTGTTTTTGATTTTAGAAATAGTAATCATGACAATTATTCATAGATGGTTTCATATGTCTTCTAGTTTGGTTGCTTAATTAGGGTCAGTCTACCTTTACTCAAGATCACCTTTTGTTCTTCATCATAGTGTTAAGATTTTGTGTCTTTGGGGTGGAATCTGTATCACGCCAAGCTCAGAATTTCACTTGAACTGATATGTGTTATAAAGAAAGCTTATAATTTTTTAATGCGGTACCAATTAGGCGATTTAAACTATTGCCAGTTAGAGTAGTGGTCATTATCTCTTTTGGATAGAATTTCAAACAATTGAATTTCATGGTTTAAAGAAGGGAAATTTCTTATACTACATCGTAGACTATATGTAAATTTAATGTTTCCTTCTTGTTCTCATTATGTGCTTATATGAGCTCAACGTAAGCTCAAGAACGGGAATACTTTTATGTTTCAGGGCTTACTTCAATCAATGGGGTTGCACTTACGTCAGTGCTAAGTTTATGCTGTAAGGAGAAATTGCAAAAAGAAAAGTTCAAAGTCCATGTAAAAGTTCCTTATGGTGCTAGAGTGTGGATTTGTTCTTAGAGTTTATTATGGTATGTTGATGTCAGAACCAGTATGCCGGTTATAGTTTGGAGAAATGCAAAGGTATCATGCTGCCAACTGCACTAGTGCAGTCAACAATAGCGCTATAGGTGGTGCCTCCGCTAGGGACTCAGGACGAGCTGATTCCTCTTCGATTGGAAACTACTCGCTAAACTCAAGGCATGTCGTTAGAAAGAAGTCCTTTCGTAGCATTTTATATGTTGATACACTTGAAGACGTGTGAATACTTTTGTTTACTGCAGGAGGCCACCACCGTTGACACCCTACAAGTTGAAGTGCGAAAAGGACGGACTGAATTCCCGGTAATTTCTCTTTGACCTTATCCCTAGTTTAGTTTTTGGGTTTGCCCATTATACTGGATCCCGACTTTTGCTGGTTTGGGTTTGTAGCTTGGGATTTCACTGTTTTATCTTCACAAGGCTAAATCCTTGGAACGCTTGTTAATGCTTGAAGTTAGCGACTCTTTTCCATCTTTATTTACTTTCTTAGATGATTTATACTTCTTTAAAAAAATTGCAGATTAGGACCGCCTGATTTTCATCCTCCAACATCAAGTTCTCCCGAAGAGAATCTGACCAAAGAATATGTTCAATTTGGATACAAGGAAACTGTTGATGGACTTAAGGTGCGATCAACTGAATTTAGTTATGCGTTCCTGTTGTGCTATATAAAAATTTGGAAATTCAAAAAAAAAGTTATTATTGACATGTTGCAATAGATATAACGATCTTATCTTGGACCCATGTCTATGTTATTCTCCAATAGATGCTCGAAACTAAAATAGGAATAATGTCTTACTGAGGCAGAATGCTCATTGTAGCTCGATAGATTGGAATGATGATTTCTTCTATGTAGTTCCATGGGATGCTTACAACTCAGAACGTCTATATTATTAAAAGTTTTATCTTTTCTGATGTTAGAGTTTTTATTTCCTTACTCCACTAGTTTCATCGCATTAGTATCCATCTTCTGATTAAGGTTCTGTCCCTTTGGCCTTTTTAGGAAGCCGAAGAGATTATATTGACCCAGGTCCATACTTTTTCGAAGCCTGTTGCCCAAAAGTGCAAAGAGGTACTGTTAGAGGTTATAGACGTTGTTTTCTCCCATATTTCTTTAAGGTTTATTTGTGTTTCACATGAAATTAAATTAAATATCTATCCCGCAGGCTGTCAGAAAGTGTCTTAGAGCTATCAATGAGTCTCGTGCATTGAAGCGCAAGGTAATCTAGAGATTCTGACTCCTTTCCTTTTCAATTTAGGGTGTGCTCTTTGTGCTGAATACTAGGGTTTCAGATCTAATCATATGGATTATAAATTTAAAATCGCCCTATTTAAATGGCAGGCTGGCCAGGTCTATGGGGTACCTCTCTCTGGTTCGCTTCTCTGTAAGCCTGGATTCCCAGAACAAAGAACATGTGGGGAGGAGACGAAGAAAAAATGGATTGAGGTACTTAGCATATCATTGATGATGTTCTTTTAATCCATGTTTGTTGCTGTTCTTCTGGTATAACTTCCATTATATAGATATGACCGTACTTTACCTATTTATCTAAATTTAATGGTTCTGTGGAAAAACTAACAATTTAAGTCTTCTTGGTTGTTAGGGAATTCTGATAAATTGAAAGCACATATTCTAGATCTTTTTACAGTAGAATACTTAACTCAATCTTGCTCTCTTTATTTGTCTCAGAGTTTATCACAACAGCACAAGCGATTGCGCTCTTTGGCTGATAACATTCCGGGATATAGGAGAAGAACCTTATTTGAAGTCCTCATAAGGAACAATGTCCCATTACTGAGAGCCACTTGGTTTATAAAAGTGAATTATCTTAATCAGGTACGTTGTTGGGCAGTGAATTGATTAATCTCTAATTATCATCTCTAGGTGTTGGAGGATATTAATTTGTTTCCCATTTGCAGGTGCGACCTAGTTCTGTGTCTATTTCTTCAGGGACACCTGACAAGGCACAAAATTCTAGGTGTGAGCAATGGACAAAAGATGTTATTGAATACCTGCAACACCTCTTGGATGAACTTTTATCACGGAATAGTTCATATCCTTCTCAGCAAACTAGAGATAGGTCGCCACAGATGCTTTATACAGGATCAATGCAAAAGATTAGTCCAGCATCAGCAAGTCTTTACGGTGAGGAAACATCTCTGCATTTTAAGT
Source organism: Schrenkiella parvula (assembly GCA_000218505.1). Lineage (NCBI taxonomy): Eukaryota > Viridiplantae > Streptophyta > Magnoliopsida > Brassicales > Brassicaceae > Schrenkiella > Schrenkiella parvula. Next base: position 12,596 of record AFAN01000113.1, read on the forward strand.
GGTGGTATATGGTGCGTCTTCTACAGTGGCATCATGCTGAAGGGCTTCTTTTTCCTAATCTCATTGTTGATTGGGTTCTCAGGCTCTTACAGGTATGCTGCTAGATTAATTTATTGATTCAAGATGGAATTTTTTATTTGGCTTTGTGATTTCCCCTTCTGCTTTATTGCAGGAAAAGGAGGTCTTTGAGATCTTGCAGTTGCTACTGCCCATTGTATACGGTGTTTTAGAGAGCATTGTTCTTTCTCAGACTTATGTACAGAGTCTTGTAGCTATTGCTGTCCGTTTCATCCAGGAACCTGCTCCTGGTGGATCTGATCTTGTTGATAACTCCCGAAGAGCTTATACTCTCTCTGCTTTGATTGAAATGGTTCGCTACTTGGTACTGGCTGCACCGGACACATTTGTTGCTTCAGATTGCTTCCCACTACCTCCTTCCATAGCAGCGTGTGGACCCAATGAAGTGAGCTATGCATCAAAGGCATATGAGAATTTGGAAAAGCTGAGAAGTAATTCTGCAGAGATCTCTACCCAGTTTCAAGGAAGAGGAGTTGATTCTCGGTTTGAATTCCTTTCTTTTGATTATACCATTTCAACCATTCAAAGAAGTGCAGATGATTTGGCAAAGATAGCTAGCGCTGGTTATCCTCAACATAACGTGGCTAAAGCTGTTCAGGCCTTGGATAAAGCTTTGTCGGACGGAGATATCAGAGCTGCTTACTGTTATCTTTTTGAAGACCTCTGCAATGGAGCCGTTGATGAGACCTGGATTGCTGAAGTCAGTCCATGCTTAAGATCATCCCTTAGATGGATTGGGGCTATTAGCACATCCTTTGTTTGCTCGGTTTTTTTCCTTATCGAATGGGCGACTTCTGATTTTAGAGATTTCCGGGCTGGTGTGCCTAAAGATATCAAGTTCTCTGGCAGAAAAGATTGTTCTCAGGTGTATTTAGTTATTCAGCTTCTGAAGCAAAAAATTCTGGGTGGAGAATTCGCAGCTCGCAGAGGAAAGAATCATCGCAGCAATTTTCTCGGTGTTTCTAAACCTAGCAGTTCGATGGATGCATTTGAAAGTCCGGGCCCATTACATGATATCATAGTCTGTTGGATTGATCAGCATGAGGTACACAGGGGAGGAGCAAAACGCTTGCAGTTACTCGTTTTTGAACTTATACGTTCTGGAATCTTTAATCCCGTAGCATACGTGAGACAACTCATAGTTAGTGGGATGATTGATGTGATTCAACCTGCTGTTGATACTGAAAGGAGAATGAGGCATCATCGCATATTGAAACAGCTACCTGGTTGTTTTGTACATGATGCCTTAGAGGAAGCACAACTCTTAGGAGGGAATAAGCTTTCTGAAGCTGTGAGAATATATTCAAATGAACGGCGCCTTCTGCTCCGAGAGTTGCTTGTTGGTAAAGGTAAATATTTGAATAAATTAGTTCTGTCAGATCAGAAGTCAAAGAAAATTTCCACTTCCCTTCCGTCAGTTGATTTGCCAAGGACATTTAATACCATTGCCGATAATGAGGGACTTCGGAAACATACCAAGAGCAGTGTGGATATTAGAGAACTAAAGGAGCGCATATCAGCTCTGCTGCAGTTTCCAGGTATGTCCTGTGGTGTGACAAATCCAATACGAGATGAATTTCAAAGTAGTGTTAAGGGATCAAGTGGATCTATGTATAGCAAGATGGATCAACTAGAAGCTACACCAGGGTGTGAAGACTGTAGAAGAGCAAAAAGACCAAAAATGAATGATGAAAAGAGCTCTTGCTATCGAGGGAGTTCACCAATTGCATCAGATGAAGAAGATAACTGGTGGATCAAGAAGGGGTTAAAAACTGTGGAGCCTTCTCTGAAGGTTGATCCTCCGATAGAATTAAGTAAACAAGTACCGAGGGGTAGGCAAAAGATGGCGCGTAAAACTCAATCGCTGGCTGAACTACAAGCTGCTAGAATTGAAGGTAGCCAAGGCGCTTCAACGAGTCATGTTTGTGATAATAAAGTAAGCTGTCCTCATCATGGCCCTGGAGTGGAAGGAGAAAACCATAAGGTGGTTGATGTGTTTAGAACTTCTACCCCTGTGGATATTGTATGTGTCGGAAACTCTTTGAAGCAGCTACAGTTTGTTGATAAGCGGTCTATTGCAGTTTGGCTTACAACTGTGGTTCGGCAACTTGTTGAAGAGTACGAAAAGAGTAGTGTGAGAGTTGGGCAGTTCAATAAAGGTGCTCCAGTTGAAGAGAAGAGCACAATTAGGTGGAAGCTTGGGGCGGACGAGCTATCTTCCATATTATTTCTCATGGATCTCTCTCTGGACTTGGTTTCACTGGTTAAATTTCTTCTTTGGTTATTGCCAAAGGCCAACAGTAGCCCAAATTTTGCCGTTCAAGGTGGGAGAAACCTTCTAATTGTGCCAAGGAATGTTGATGACAACATGTGTGAAGTAGGGGAGGCTATTCTAGTATCATCACTTAGGAGGTGGGTTTTACTTTCTGTTCAATAAGTGACAATAGTCATCTATATTTTGACAAGTGTGTTTCTAGAAATTTAATTGGTGCATGTGTACGATTATTTCTTTCAGGTATGAAAACATTCTACTTTCAGCAGATCTTGTTCCTGAGACCATGACAGCTTTGATGGCCCGTGCTGCATCACTTATGTCCAGTAACGGAAAAATTTCTGGATCAGCAGCCTTAGTTTATGCTCGCTATATTTTTAAAAGATATGGAAGTCTTCCCAGTGTGGTGGAATGGCATAACAATTTTAAAGCAACATCCGAAAAGAGGCTTCTTTCTGAACTTGATCATTCACGATCAGGAAACGGTGAGTATGGAATTCCCCTTGGGGTTCCAGCAGGAGTAGATAATCCAGATGACTATTTACGTAAAAAAATCAGCATCAGCGGTACTCGTCCTTCAAGAGTGGGTTTGAATATGAGAGAGGTTGTGCAACGACATGTTGAAGAGGCAACTCATTATCTCAGAAAACTCATTGGTACTGGTACTATCAAAACCTCACTTGCTGAGAAAAATGATGACGGATATCAGGTGGCCCAACAAATTGTAGTTGCGCTAATGGACTGCATTAGACAGACTGGCGGTGCAGCTCAAGAGGGTGATCCCTCTTTGGTTTCTTCTGCGGTTTCTGTGATCATAAACAGTTTAGGCAGTTCCATGGCAAGGATTTCAGATCTCTCTGTGGGAAATGTTCATCAGAATCATCCATCTGGAATAGGTTCATTCAATATTGCACGATACATATTGCATATCCATATAACCTGTCTGTGCCTTCTAAAGGAAGCTCTTGGAGAGCGTCAAAGCCGAGTGTTTGAAATAGCACTTGCAACAGAAAGTTCCACTGCTCTTGCTGTAGCGTTTGCCCCTGGGAAGGGATCCCGGGGTCAGCATCAGCTATCTCCTGAATCCTATGATCCAAATGCGAACAACACCACAAATGATATGCCGAATGGTACTGGAAAAATAGCGCTGACCAAAGCAACAAAAATTACTGCAGCTGTCTCTGCACTTGTGATAGGTGCTATCACACATGGCGTTATAACCCTGGAGAGGATTGTTGGTCTGCTGAGACTAAGGGAGTACTTAGATTTCGTTCAGTTTGTAAGGCGTACAAAATCGAGTTCTAATGGCAGTGCTAGGTCTGTGGGAGCCTCTAAAGTGGATAACCCTATCGAAGTTTATGTACATTGGTTCAGACTTCTTGTTGGTAACTGCAAAACTGTTTCAGAAGGGCTGGTTTTGGAGCTTGTGGGAGAATCTTCCGTGGTGGCTTTATCGCGTATGCAGCGCATGCTTCCGCTGAAATTGGTCTTCCCACCAGCCTACTCAATTATTGCCTTTGTTCTGTGGAGGCCTTTTGTTTCAAATGGTAACTCTAACTCCAGCGTCCACGAAGACACTCACCGGTTTTATCAGTCTTTTACAATGGCCTTCCATGATGTGATCAAGCACCTTCCTTTTCGAGATGTGTGCTTGAGAGACACCCAGGGACTTTATGACCTGATAGTTGCTGATTCCACAGATGCTGAGTTTGCGTCTGTACTTGAGTTGAATGGTTTGGATACGCACTTGAAATCTGTGGCCTTTGCTCCTCTTCGTGCGCGTCTTTTCCTAAATTCCATAATTGATTGTAAGGTGCCATCCTCTGGTTATTCCCACGAAGGAGTTAGTGAGGCAAAAAACCGACACCAGGGAAATGGAACAAAGCTTGTGGACAAGCTCGTATCTGTATTAGATTGCCTGCAACCTGCAAAGTTTCACTGGCAGTGGGTTGAACTCAGGCTGCTTCTAAACGAGCAAGCACTAACAGAGAAACTCGAAAATCACGATATGCCTTTAACGGATGCAATACGATCTTCCTGTCCTACCTCTGAGAAGCCTGATGCCTCTGAGAATGAGAAAAATTTCATTCAAATCCTCCTAACAAGGTTATTGGTTAGACCTGATGCGGTCCCACTTTTCTCGGAAGTGGTTCATCTCTTCGGTAGATCGGTTGAGGATTCAATGTTGAAGCAAGCTGAGTGGTTTCTAGCAGGTCAAGATGTTCTTTTTGGACGAAAAACAATCAGACAAAAACTGATTATAGTAGGTGAAAGCAAAGGACTTCCCACGAAACCTCAGTTTTGGAAACCTTGGGGTTGGTGTAATAACTCCAGTTCTGATCCTATCACGGCAAACAAGCCAGGGAAGAAAAGAAAGTTGGAAATTACTTCTATTGAAGAAGGGGAAGTGATCGAAGAAGGGTTGGGCTCTAAAAAGGTATTATTACCCCGGGTGTTAGATGAGAACAGTCTCTGTGTTGGCTACGGGATTACAACTGAGAGGGCTTTTGTTCAGCTAGTGCTTCCATGCATAGATCAAAGCTCTGATGAATCTCGAAGTACCTTCGTGAATGAGTTGGTAAGACAGTTTAGCAATATTGAGCAGCAGTTAAGTTCAGTTACCAACCGCAGTATAACGAACCATAAACACATGGGACCTGCTTCTTCTGGGTCTGAGGTTTCATCAAATAAAGGAAGCACTCGGAAGGGCCTTCGTGGTGGTAGCCCTAGTTTGGCAAGAAGATCCTCAGCCAACACTACTGACACTGCGTTGCCGCCTTCCCCTGCTGCTTTGAGAGCTTCTATGTCCTTGCGGTTGCAATTTCTTTTAAGATTACTGCCTGTCATCTGCGGGTACTCAGTTTCTGCAAAATATTTCTTTCCCCATTCCGTTTGACCAGATTTTGTTTAAAGTCATATGAAATGGCGTTTCCCGTATACCTAATTAAAGGCTGAGTTATCTTTTTGTATGCCAATCAATTTTTCAGGGAACCTTCATTTAGGAACACGAGACACACACTTGCTTCTACAATAGTTCGTCTGCTTGGAAGCCGAGTAGTTTATGAAGATTCTGCTGTATTCTCTCCTCGAAGTGACCTATCAAAGGCGGAGACAGAATCAACAACAGATCTTTCTTCCATGGCAGATCTCTCTAGTGAAGTCTTATTTGACCGTTTACTGTTTGTACTCCATGGGCTGTTAAGCAATCACCAGCCAAATTGGCTAAAGCCAAGGTCTTCCTCTACTGACTCATCCAAAGACTTTACCTTGTTTGATCGTGATGCAGCAGAGAGCTTACAGGTTTGTCAAAAGAAAATTGTAAAATCCATCAGTCTTGTCTTCTTGCTGAAAATTACGATTGTTGAAGTTACTTGTTTTTTGCTGTCAATAATGCAGAATGAGCTTGCGAGGATGCAGTTACCGGACACCATCAGATGGCGGATCCAAGCAGCGATGCCAATCCTCCTCCCTTCTCTACGTTGTTCTCTCTCGTGTCAGCCACATTCTGTTCCGCCAGCCGCACTCACACTTGTTCAACCCTCGGGATCTGCAGCTGCTGGGCTCAATCAAAGAAACTCCCTTGCCATACCAAAAACCGGAACAGCAGCAGCGCAAGGGAAGCTGAAGCAGACGATGTTGTCACCATCTCAACAGCAAGAACCAGACAGCACGGATGTGGTTGACCCATGGACGCTTCTAGAAGACGGGACAAGCTCAGGTCCATCAAGCGGCAACGCTTCAAACAGCAGCGACATGGGCAATCTTCGAGCTACATGTTGGCTAAAAGGTGCAGTGAGGGTCAGACGGACTGATCTGACTTACATTGGTTCGGTGGACGACGACAGCTGAAATGACTTTCATAGTTTTTTTGATGATCACAAGAGCTCTCTCTGGATAGTAAGAAACAAGAAGCAAAAAGCTTGGATCTTCGGTGCCTTAAAGACTGTATCATTTATTGAGGGCTCATAAGGAAGACTGAAGCAGGAAGTCTTAATGAGAGATCTCTATGAGTCTGTGTGGCTTCTTCAGATCTTTGTATTTTAACTACTAACCCTTTTTGCTTTTTTTGGTCACACCACCCGGACCCATGCTGGTTCGGAACCCTGTTGTATATATAGGGGTTCGAAAATTAATTGTCTCAGTTTCTTGTTCCATTATTTATCCACTAAATATTATTATTATTATTTCCCTTGAATCTTTTTTATATGTAGTCTTCCTTCTTGATGAACACTTATCTCTTTTTTTTGCATAAATTTGAGAAAAAAACTTAGCTGATTATTCTTTTTTCACTTCATGTGCTTATATAACCTACAATAAAATATATGTTCTTTTCTTTTTGGGAGAATCCAGAATATAAGAAAAAGAAACTGGATAATTCCTTTTTTTTTTAAAGATTTTACATTGATTTGTTGTGAATGTAATGTACAGGAGATGAGAACATAAGTAAAAGAAACATTGGAAATCTCCTCAAAAGTAAAGTCAAACTCTACAGCAACTTATTCACTACCGCTCATGGTTTTGTCAACATAGAGAACATCATCAATCCAAGCAACTATGTTAAAAGCTAAACCTTCAAGTACTCTCGAATAGCTCTCCAACACAGCTTTTCCAACATCCTGAAACCAAAAACAAAAGGTTTTAGTCTCAATAATAAAACAACTCTGGTTACTGCTTATTACAATCACATTCAATGCATTTTTTATTCTTCAGTTTACCTTATTGTACTGAATCTTGCATATATCTAGTGATGTCTGAGACAATTCTGGGTAACGCTGTTTCAAGCAGAAGAGCAGAGTCTCTGCTCTCTCAGCCATAACATAGTTCTTATCTGTTCGCTCTGTAGTTGACATAAGATCTTTCACCATGTTCCATGAGTTCTTAGAGTTACTAAGACAAGCTTTGCGTCTCCATGTGTACATCGAAGCTTCCACTCTATCTGCTAACTGAACGGCTTCATGCTCAGATGCTATGTTCAGACAATCCAAGAGTTTTTCTGGAAAAAACCGACCCGAACCACTCATGTAGCGGTAGATTGAATCACCAACGCTGCTTTTACCACACTGCAGACATAAATACATCCAAACGGTAAAAGACTAAAGGACAAAATAAGATTCAAGTTAATAAGGTTTTGTTTTGAATGTAAAACAAAACCTTTGGAAGAGTTGCCATGTAAGACTCTGGAATCTCCATTTCACTGAGAATGCTACTGTTGATAGCCATTGCAGCTTTGTGAATCTGATTAGTACTCTCTCTCTTGTTTTTGAGTTGTTTTCTTGCTTTATCTGACAAACCTTCTGAGGGAACTAGAGGAACTGGTAACCACCATTTCTCTTCTTTCCTCTGTACTATAACCTTCCTAAACGATCCAGTCGCAGAACGCGCAGATTTCATCGATAGACTTCCTTCTTCTGCATACCAAAACTCTGTGTTCTGGAAACTATCCAATGCTTCCTGTTAAAAACAAAATCATCAAAAAGAAGATCTTTTGAGATTCATAATCATTTGAATATCTATACTTTACTTCAGATGATAAATGTACCATAAGCATCGAATCTAGCTTTCTCAATGCAGGCAAGTTGATATAGATATCTGCTCTTGGTCTACTCTCCATCACCTGATAAAACACCCCACCAAGAAACTTTTCATTTTTTTCCGTTTCTTTCTTCAGAAAAATATACTCGAGAAGTTACTTATGTTACCTCAACAGTTGCTCCATTGCTTAGACTCTGACATCTAGGGAGGAATTCGACTATGTAATCGCATACCGATAAAAGACAATTCATTTCTCTCTTCCACATTGCTCTCTTCTCTGTTTCTAACGGCTCTAACCTTAGATTCTGTCCAAACACTGTAGCTGCAAACATTTAAAAAAGAAGAAGACATATATGAATCAGATGAAGAAGAACATACATAGGCTGTGTGACTGAGTGAGTCTTTAATTACCGTAAAGATTGGTAATTGCGTTTGAGATGGTCACTGCAGTGCACACTCCTTTACCACATCCTGACATATCTTCTCCAAGTAGAAGCTTTGCGAATCTTTCCTTCATTGTCTCAAGTTCTGCACAAACCTAGAACGCATTTTATTAATTTCAGAGTTTAAAAAAAAGTAGAGACGCAAAATGAGAAAGAGAGAGAACACAGAACCTGGTTCTGAAATTTCTTGAACTTCAAGAGTTTCATCTGATTGCATCTCTAAACCAGTGAGACGTTTGGAGTTCTCATCAAACTTAGATTCAGTGAGGACAGGCCAATTACAAGGAGAAGCTTCACTACAGAAGCTGTTGGTTTCATCTATTTGGTCTGAAAAGCCTGAAGTACTCTCTGAGCAAGTTCGAGGATAAACAAAGGAATCTATGCTCATCGTCGAGTAAACCGGAGTTTCTGATGCTGATTGATCATTTGGGTCAATGGATCGAGGTGATTGATGATAACCCGCGTCTTCGTTTTCATCTGTATTCGATAAATTCTCCATCTTTTTTGGATGAAAACTCCTCCAACTCTCTCTCCTCTCTCTCTCTCTGTTTCTTCTGAACAAGTAACACAGAAAAATGTAACTAAAGCTTTAAGCTTTCGATGCGTTTATCAAGAGACTTTAGAATATGAATTCGGAATCTGAAATTTGAAACCGGGAATATGTTTTGCGCTTTGGATAGTGAAGTTTCTAGGACCAAAGATCAATAAAGTAAGAACGAACGGGAAAAAAAGAACAAGCATAAAGCAGAAAAACGAAACAAAAAGAAGACAATTTGCATCTTTGGTTTCACCAGAATTTTGCTGAATATGTAATTCAAAAAAAAGGTTTTCACAGATAACGATCGCGAGAAAGTCTGAAACTTTAAATTTTAAAAGAACATTAAAGTAAAACCAAAGCAACGGTCTTTATTTTGATTTACCTTTAAGGCTTCTGCTTCGATTTGAAGTTTTGGAACCGTTTAAAGCAAAATTTAAACATACGTTGAAAAAACAAAGAAGCCAATTCCCTCCTTTTGGATCCAAAATCAACTTCTCTCTCTTTTTGAAGTTTTCAGGTGAAGAAGCCGATGACCGGAAAAGAGAGCAATGTGGACCGTCCGATGAAAAGAAGGATTGATCTAACGGTTCAGATGATGAAGTTGGCTTTTCCTTGGCTTCAACAAGTGTTGTGGTTCTTATGATCAATACATCCTTAGAGAGCTGTTAAAATTATCTGTCTATTTGCTACTATAACATATATATCATATGGTTCTCTTAATGGCTAAAATGTGGAATACTTTTCAATCACAAACTTTTTTTGATTATTGGATCGTTAATGATTGCACATTTACCAACATTTTTTTTGTTTTTGTATCTTATTTTCGTTTCAACCGAATAAATAAACTATATAGAAAATTTTAATTGTATGAAAAGATCTTTGATTCTAGATGACATGAATGTTCAACGTATCTATGATATATATCACTCTTGACTTTTAATTAGAATTATTCTTACAAGAATTCAGTCTTGTAACGCCTCCATTCGAATTTTTATTTTTTTCTGTATATATATGTGTCAACTGTTTATTAAATTAGACCAATTATCACATGGCTGGAGTTTAGCTTAATTCCCATGTAGCCTACACGATTAACTGCAACTCATAATAGGTGACTATCTTACAATTAATATAATGTTTTTATAATTTCAATTTGAATTATATACTTATAATTTAGCACATGATAACTTAGTGTAATGGAGGAGACAAAATGTATATTGCATGGTTCGTGCGTGGGACAAGACGTGCGTCCCATTTTCTCCTTGTAACAAAGCCCGCCTATTTTTTCCATATATTTAATTTCTGCGTTATTATTAGACTTTATTTGTTGTGATTTATTCAACATATCTAACATATTCAGTGAGAAAAACAAAAACTCTATAAACTAAAACTATTAACAATGCTTCCCAAAAGTAAAAAATAAATCAATTAATTGAAATCTCTGTTTTGTTATATAAGGTTAGCTAGTTATATTCAGAACAACATAATAAAAAGAAGAAGAAAAGATTAAATAAAAATTATCTTATTATTTAATTTATATCGAAAATATGTGTAAGGTTTTCTAGATTGGTTGAGAAATTAAATGAAAGTAAGAAAAATGTTACATCGAAAGATATAAATGCATGCCATTTATTACATTAGCCACACTAAAGGGGGAAAAAACATTAAAGTCATCAACAGTTTCTTATTCTTGCCCATCACGATACTGTGTAAGGGTTGAACGAGAAACCCTAGCTACGAATAGAACATTGCTTATAGTCGAAGAAACAGTAAAGAAGTTTTGCATTGATGAGAAACTTGCATTCTTGCCCATGCAGCTATGAACCTAAAATGTTTGAACAAACTAAGAAATCAAATAAATGTCATCGCTGGTACTTGATAGAACCCGAATTAGGTTATGTAATATGCATTGCTAAAGAAGAGTTTTAAAGCTAACCCTCTTTTAGTTATCTTTTAGTTGATATTTGGTTGTTTTTCGAAAGCAGTAGAGAAGAAACCTTAACAAAGGGAGTTTCATCAGATTAAGCATTGGAGAAATCATTGGTTCTTCACTGTTTTTGCCTTCCATCTTCAGTTCCCATGCCTTCCTATGCAATTTATCCTACAAAAAATGAAAATTTTCAATATTATTCTATGTTCTAAACAACTCCAATTTTCTAGGGTTTATTATTAAGTTACCGTTGCTGTGAATCTCAATCCGAGTTTCAATTCGCCTTTAAAAGTATTATCGTCAAGAACAACATTGTATGGAGCTGGTTTTACTTCCATGTACCCTCTGTCACCTCCTTCAGTTATTATCCCTCCAATGTGAATTCTGTACACACACATTGATGTTGTTATTATATCTTTAACGTTGCTATGTTAGACCATTCATTTTCAAAACAAAACTTACATGGTTTCACCGACAAATCCACCATCTTTGAAGAGCTTTTTGTCCATGATTCTAAACTTGATCTGGGTCAGCTTCTTCCATTGAGACATTGAGAAATCGAACACAAACTTTTGGTTCCACAATGCGTTGTCATTATCACCTGCTTTCACACACACACACAAAAAAGGAGAACCACAAATGTCTTTTAATATACGTTTTGGTTCAGAAGAATAACAAAATTATATCACTAAACCTTTTGACAATTTGCTTCTGTACTCCTTTGTCCCACACTGTAACAACACATAATACACAGGACTTCCTGAAATCAAACTTCGAAATTAACTTTGATAATTGGATAAACAAACATATTATATGAGAAAAGTTTTGTCTTTTTTTTCTTGTCACCAATAAAGTTTGTGTGTGTGATTCCATGAGCATCAACGAGAAGTACTTCCAATATTCCTCTCTTCATACGTGCCATTAATATTCGAATTAGCCAAGAAATTTAAAAAAGCTTAAGGGTAGTAGTGAATGGTACGATTTAAGTTGTATCAATTGGGGATAATAATGCAAGTGAAACCATTAACTTTTATATTGCTCCGTAACATTTACTACTTCTTTTTAGGCTATATGAGTTACAAACGAGCACCACTAATAACGTATTTAGTAAAGAAAGATTAAACAGTTCTGAACAAATAACTTCTTAAGTTACATTCTCTGGCTACTAAAAGTTTAATCCGTTTGTTTACGACTTAGCAAGAAAACTGAAGTGTTATATAACGAAAAAATCACCCATAATAAATTTCTAATTCTACATATATCAAAGTAAAAGTGACTCCAAATCATTGATATGAAAGATACTTAATCAGGAACAATAAGAATATATCTTAATTTATAGAATAGAAGATGACAATGTCGAAAATTCCAGCGAGCCTGGGCAAAGATTACATCAAAAGTTAATGACATATAGATTCACCAAAGTCCAAAAAATATAACATTATCAAACGTTTGAAAAAAGAAATATCATTACAAAAATCATTAAGAAATCCTTAGGTAATTCTCATACCCTCACCAATGACTCTCCTCAGCTCTCGCTTTATCATCCCTACTGACGCAACTGCAGCCCCACGCAACTACATAACCCCAGAGACGTTACTTGTTACTCAAGATATCCGAAATCTGTCTATTCCAAACATCTTATCGTGAAGATTGTTTTTCAGAGTTTACCTTTGCCTTGAGATTCAGTGTGAGGGATCCATCAAGTGTGTGAGATCTAACAGAGAAAGCATCCATGTGAAGTTTGCTCAGAGTTTCCATGATGTCTGCAACTATATAGTCTCTATAAGAACATTTTACTTCGATCACAACTTCTGTTTCTTTGAGTTTAACTCTCAAATGTGTCTGATCTCTGAAATTACTGACTTGTTCGGTTTCTCCTGAGTATCCATCGATCTTCGTGTTGTCCTCGTAGTTCCCTGATGTCTCTTCAATTAACACAGAGTCGTTAAGGCTCTTCGTCGTCTTTCTTTTCCTCTCTACGAAATTAACTGATCCCATACAAGATTCTAGCTCTTCTACTCTTTCCTCTAGTTCTTGCAAGTACTTGATTGTGTTGTTCAGTATCGATTCTTTATTAACCTGCAGAAAGATTCAAAACAGAGTCTTGTTTCTGAAATAAAGCAAGCCTTTAAGGGTTTGGAAACATAATTTTTGCTTATTATTACCTCGTTGACAACGGGAACCATAGCTCTAAGGACACTGAACTTTTCGTTCTCTTTTCTTCTATCCGAAGGATCATCTTGATTCAGACCAAAAATCTGATTTGGGAACATTCTCTTTGTGTCTAAAGCATGCATCAAAGGTATATCGTGCAATATCTTCCGCAGCACTTTCTGTGACAACGCCTGCAGATTGCTATGTTTCTGAAGCAGATTTGAGTTTGGCTGCTCACGTTGCTTCCATTGCAAGAAACTTGAGCCAGAATTCGAAGAAACAAGATCCGGTTGACGATGATGAGTGTTGTTATCGTTCCTTTTTGATTTATCTGTAGCATATTTGAGTACTGTTGAGACAGTTCTTTTGTAATGCAAGTCTTCATCAAACTTGAGATCAGAACTGCTAAATTGAATCTGATGGTTCTCTTGGAGCATCGAGTTTCCATCACTGATTTTAATTTTCATTTTATTCTTCTCATCATCGTTGTCTTGGTGAACAGAGAAGTTTTTTGAAGAGCAATCGGGTTTTGAAGTCTCCAACAAGCAAGATTTGATGTGTTGAAGCAGACTATGATCTTCTGAAATCTTTCATTGTTCGTGAAAAAAAAAAACAAGTTGAGGTATACTCGTTCCTTGTGAAGCAAGAAACGAAAGTTAAACCCTTTGATATTAAGATGGAGAGTTTACCAATTCAGTGACGCCCAGCTCAACCACACCGTCCAAGTAAGGGAAACACACAACAGTCTGGACAAGTCCCAGAAAGACATAAGACATATATACAGTCTACATCATTTCTAGTTGAAATACTAAACTTTGTTCGACAATCAAAACTCAGTTATGACTCATTGAAGAGAACATTAAATATGTAGCATACCTGAATTGACGCGCTCTAAAGGAAAGAAGCCATATGAAAAGTCATGAAGAGCAAAGCAGATCGAAAGTGATCTATAGTCAGATTCGATATCAAGATTCAAGAAAACGAAGTGAAAAGGTTGTAGAAGCTTACTCTTGCTAACAAAGAACGAGAGAAGAGTTTGTTCTCCGCGTACTGAGCGTTGCAAAGCCATATGGTCTCACCCGTCGCCAAAGCTCTTCCTGGCAAACTAAACGTACATAAACAACAACAAAATAGTATATTAGTTTTGGATCCTAAAGAAAGAAAATAATTAAATTTAGAGTTACTTAAATTAATGTAAATAAATTTAAATAGTAACAATAAGGAATAACAAATCGATCAAAAACTTGTTGGGTGTACTCTAGTACATAAATAAAGTACATGAAACATAACCCCTTAGCCAAACAAAGTACATGAAATCTATAGGTGGGATTTGACCCAATGAGATGATGAATCTTTAGATATCCATCGTCTTAAGATTAAGATGAAGGGACATGGTTCCCAATTAGTACTTTTACTAATATGAAAAGTTCGAAAAGAGTTATATATTAATGTAATATTTAGTAGGAGAGAGAGAGAGAACAAACCATTGAGAAGGAGAGAAGACATAGGACATGGAGACTAGATAGTACCACTCTTCATCAGATAGGTCATCTGGTGACAGCATCATACTTGTACTGTTACAATTATGATGATCACCATCATCACTATGATCATCAACGTCATGAGTAGTACTAATAGTAGTACTACTATCTCCTTCAAGCATACACAGATAAATTTTCCTAAGTTGGTTGCTTCTCTGCAACCCATATTTGTAATGAGCTTCGTATCTCTTCTTCCTCTTCTTCATATCTCCATTGTAACATCCTTCTCCCCACTCCAAAACCCTAAATTTAGAATATAGTACTCAAATATAAATACATATACACCTTTTAACCCATGAGTTAAAACAAGAAAAGGAAAATGCAAAGATAAGAACAAGATCCAAGATCTTTTTTTTGTATATGAGTGTTAGATTATACTTACCCGGATTGAGTAGGTGAAGAGGACCAGAAGATTGCGTAGCTCCATTGAACACTTCTTACAGCTACAGCAAGTTGTGCTCTTAATAAACTGTTTTTTCTTTTACTTCTTCCTCTTGCTGCTTCGACACCATCAGCCATTGTCAAAGACATATGTAAATGTCTAAAAGAACTGAATATAAAACTCAAGAACCTAAGAAATATAGATTAATAAAGAAGGAGACAAGGAAAAGGCCAAATTTATTAAAGAAGTTTGGTATTGTGAAGCTTTATCTTCTTCTTTTTCTTTCTCTTTATTGCTTTCTCTTTCTCAGTTTGGTCGTGATGAAAAGAGTCTTAAGAGAGTGTCTTTAAGGTTGAGTACTGTGTCTGAAACCTGAATGATGAGAGAGAGAGAGAGAGAGGTTGACTTGGGTCATGATCTTGGTTTTTGAAGCGACTCAGCTTTATACAATACATATGGGAATTAGAGTGTTGGATTCCATTTGGGGAAACCAAGGTAATGTTCTCTACATAAAGTGACGCAGAAAAAAATGCAAAAATAAAGATTCAGTATATAGTGATTTTTTCTTTATCATTGATAGTTAAAACTTGGTTATTACTACTGTTGCGATAAATTTAAAAGTTATTAACTATACAAAATATATTTATTCAATATTTACAGTAATTATGGTGATTTAAAGTCAAAGAAAATGAGTTTTGGATGAAAGATTAAATATAAAGCTTTTTTAGGAAAAAATATGTAAAATTGATAACATTTGTATATGACAAATAGAATGTACTTATACATAGTTGCAAGGAAATGGAATATACTATTTGGATATTGAAGATTCCAATTTCTATGTTATATATGGTTGCACATTTTATCCGAATAATTCCATAATAGATACTTCTAAGACGTCAAATTAAACAATAGAAACAGAACACAACACTGTTCAAGTTTACGGAACATCAAATAACGATCCCTTTATTTAAACCTTTAAAGTACTATTTTGTCCGAAGTAAGTAAATAATAACAAGTAGGCAGTAAAAAATAATTATATTTAAGACGAGAGAGAGAGAGAAGCTGAAATGAAGGCAAGAAACTCGTGAAAATAATAATTGATCCATCTCTATCCACGAAGTGCCACATTATTTAGTAACGTCCCCACTTGTGCTTCCATCCACATTTATTTCCTTAACGACAAAACTTTCTGTTTAATTCTTTAATTTATCTTTTTCTACCATAACACAACCACTATATATATATATATATATTTCGTGTTTATATTTTTTATTTATATTTTAATATATACGTGAGAAAGTCTACATACGAATCGGATCCTAAATCAAATTGTATTCAAGGAAACATACGACAAAAGAGAGAAAGTAAAATAAATCAAACCATAGTAACGAGTTACGAGAGAGATGTCAGGATAAATATAGCGAAATTTCAAACTTTAAAGCCTCAATGATTTTGTTACTTAAGAACATTGATTACAAACTGACATACATTTCTTTTTTTTCCAATATTTTTTTCCACTACAATGCACGTCTACAGATAATATATAATTTTACATCGTTTATATCAATCATATTCTTTTTTTTATAAAAATAATTGAAATTCATATACACTCGTGCAAGTACAACAAAACAACAAATTAAAATACAACACAGTAACTGTTGATTCACATTTGTCCATAAAAGATATACAAAACAAAATATGTAGATTTAGTGGAGCGCATTGAGATATTGGACTTAATGGGCCCAATATGAGTTTATCAAAAGCCCATTGATAAACTTGCCACGCGCGCGCTAGTTGACCGACATGGAGGAGTTTGGCCGTACGTACAGTCACGTGTGTTGTATAATAATAATAGCCAAAAAAAATAAAAACTGTTTCGTACTCAACGGACGGATCCGAGTGAATCCTGAAACTTTTTATTTTTCAAAAACTTGGTTCTTCGATCCATGAAAAAGCTTTGACACCTTCACGTGGCTTTGATTTCTTCTCATGCCATCTCGTTTTCTGGCTTCCCAGAGAATCTGAATTTGTAGTAATGGCGATTTCTCCGATTAAGTTGACTCATACTGTATTTCCAGTGACCGCGAAGCTCGGAACTCCGGCAAGAGTATCGGCTCGGAGCTCTTTACCGTTTCGCGTTGGAGATTGGCGTGGCGTCTCTACATTTTCTGGTGCTAGGCCGTTGTTTTTTGCCAAGGCGAAACAGAGAGGAGAAATTCCAATTGAAGACTCCATGGACGATTCTTCTACCCATCAGCTCGTAAGTGTGAAATTAAAATATCAGAGTTCACTCCTTTTGTGCCCTGAATCGTTCCTTTTGTCACGTACAAATATTTCTGATGGATTGCTCTTCATTTGCTAGGCTGCTGATGATGATGAACAGTTTCTCCATTTTGATGAGCGTGATTTTGCCGGCACAGCGTGTGTTCCCGTCTATGTTATGCTACCAGTAAGTTGCCTTCTTGCTTTTTATTTTTCTTCTTTTTCGGGAGATGGATATATGTGTTTTGTGGTTGATTTGGTTGAGTCCACTGTTGAATGATATAGTTGGGAGTCATTGATATGAACTCGGAAGTGGTTGAACCGGAAGAGCTTTTGGATCAGT
The DNA here is from genome assembly GCA_000218505.1 of Schrenkiella parvula. NCBI lineage: Eukaryota > Viridiplantae > Streptophyta > Magnoliopsida > Brassicales > Brassicaceae > Schrenkiella > Schrenkiella parvula. Next base: position 30,068 of record AFAN01000113.1, read on the forward strand.
TAAGAACCCTAAAGTCGGCTAATGTTGATGGTGTTATGGTTGACTGCTGGTGGGGAATTGTGGAGGCGAATACGCCACAGTTGTATAACTGGAGTGGCTACAAGAAACTCTTTCAGATGATACGCGAGCTTGGACTTAAGATACAGGTATCCATCATGTTAATAAACAAAACTACAACAAGGTTCACGACGAATAGAATAATCTGCCTACTTGAGATCAATGAGTCTAGATTCTCAGTTTAGTGAAATGATTTGTAGACTTGACATGAACTGATTCCATCTTCTTGACTTCAGGTTGTTATGTCGTTCCACGAATGTGGAGGCAATGTTGGAGATGATGTGCATATACAACTCCCCGAATGGGTGAGAGAAACTGGTCAAAGCAATCCTGACATATACTTCACTGACAGAGCAGGCACACGTAACTCTGAATGCCTTACTTGGGGAATAGACAAGCAACGGGTTCTAAGGGGAAGGACTGCTCTGGAGGTACGGATTTCTACTCTTTGCTCAAAGAATCTTTAGCAAGTTTCATATAGGAAGAATGATTTATAGTTTAAGGATTACCCCTTGGAAGACCTCATGAATATCACTTTGTCATGAGGAATCCTTCTTATTATTGTAGGTTTACTTTGATTACATGCGAAGCTTTCGTGTGGAATTCGATGAATTCTTTGATGATAAAATCATCACGGAAATTGAAGTTGGACTAGGTCCATGTGGGGAGCTGAGGTATCCCTCATACCCTGCACAACATGGGTGGAAATATCCTGGTATTGGTGAATTCCAGGTACTCTTTTTATTCCATGGATCATAAGATTTTACATTCTATCTTCCATTGCTATTCAGACCACTAATTTATTTGTTTACTAACCGATTTATCTTCTCTGCTCTGCTACCTCCTGTCGAAGCAGTGTTATGATAAATATTTGATGAAGAGCTTAAAGGAGGCTGCAGAGATAAGAGGGCACAGCTTTTGGGGCAGAGGACCTGACAACACAGAGTCTTATAATTCAACACCACATGGGACTGGTTTTTTTCGCGATGGAGGTGACTATGACAGCTACTATGGCAGATTCTTTCTTAATTGGTACTCAAGAGTTCTGATTGACCATGGTGATCGTGTTCTTGCAATGGCGAATTTGGCTTTCGAAGGAAATTGCATTGCTGCAAAGGTAAACAAAGCTCTAATTGAAGAGCAAGTGAACTACATTTCACCCTACTTTTTTTCTGGCTTCGTCCCAGTAAAACCATGTTGCATCCCATTTCTGGAGACTAGCTCTCAGGTATACACTGGTGGTATAAAACAGCTAGTCATGCTGCTGAACTCACTGCTGGCTTCTACAACCCTTCAAACCGCGATGGCTACAGTCCAATAGCAGCAATGCTGAAGAAACATGATGCTGCTCTCAACTTCACATGCGTGGAGTTACGAACACTTGTACAGCATGAGGATTTTCCAGAAGCACTGGCTGACCCAGAAGGTCTAGTTTGGCAGGTAAACTTACAGTAGTGATTGGCTTTAACTCGTTTAGGCCCAAACCTTGAGTTCCCACTTTTGCTTTCATGTTGATATTTTCAGGTGCTGAATGCTGCTTGGGATGCTAATATACCTGTTGCTAGTGAGAATGCTCTTCCTTGTTATGACAGAGAAGGTTACAACAAGATTCTTGAAAACGCAAAGCCCCTTAACGATCCTGATGGTCGCCACCTATCTTGTTTCACTTACTTGAGGCTCAACCCAACTCTGATGGAGTCTCCAAACTTCATAGAATTCGAGAGATTTGTCCAACGAATGCATGGTATTGCGTTCATTTCAATGTTCTCATATTGAAATTTAGTGTCTCCTCGAGGTTCTTTTAATAACGGTGTAACTTGTGTTACTGTCATTGCAGGTGAAGCTGTTCCAGATCTTGGTTTGGCTCCAAGGACACAAGAGACCAAATCCGAGTGAATATCTATATAGAGTCAATCACACTACAAAAAAACACTAGCACTACTAGATGAGTGCGGAAAGTCAAGGCCTGGCTTTACAAATTCATCATAGCGAAGTTGGATGGACTCGGAACCAATTATGTAAAGTAAGGGAGCTTGTAAAATGAATAGTATATATAACAATATAAATGTTATGCCCATTGAGATTTCAAAAGTTGTTGCTAGAAAGCAGCAGAACGGGCTGCAACATCTTCATGTCCCCAATTCAATAAAGAAATTTTTAGTCTTTCAATAATGAATTTTCATCTACCTTTTGCTTCTCTGATTCTACATTCTACATTCTACATGTACACCTATAACAAGATTCATGTTTGTTACCTACACAACAAATCTGGAGATTCCTCTTTCTTGAAGATCATACGTCCACTGTCATCATCCATAGGAAAATGGCCATCTACGAATTGATTCCATTTTCTTCTCATTCCTTTGAAGGACCACGGGGATGGGGTCGAAGGATCCCCTGATCCTACAGAGCTTTCTCCTTCTTCTGTATCATGGAATGTTCCATATGACGGTGATGGAGACATGGGGATGTTCAGAGAAGCCGCCTTCATGATAGCCGCTCTGTATTCTTCTTCATGATCCTCAACAATCGATTTCTGGCGCACAATTTTCTGCTCCACCGGAATCTGCATAACTTGGTCTTCTTCCAGCATTAACTGAAAAAGTTCACCACACAAAAAGTGGTCTGTCAGAAGTCAAGATCTCTGAAAGCTGAAGCGGTCCCAAGATGCAAAAAAAACATTTCAATGTACTCACATCGAGAGCTCTCTGTGATTCCCTTTGAATCCAGATGATGGCGTGATCCGCTGTTGCATTACAAGAGAGAACTATCTGCTCAAATCTCCCATCAACTGGAACGGCTGTTCTCACAACAGGAGGATATCTTCCTAATCTGCACCAAGGACATATGGTTTTCACTTTCAAAACCCGACTTTGAGTTGAAGAAACAATTTCGAGGCGCGCGAGTATGAAGCATAAGTACCTCAAGGGCTTGCGCACAACGATGTGGTATAACCTACCAGGAGCATATAGACGCCTCGCATCTTTAAGCTTTTTCTCCTCGAATGTGAATGTATCTTTCACACATGTGAGACACAACAGGCATGGCAAGCTGATGATTTAAGATGTAAGCAAGACTATGAGATTCTTGTTTTATTTTCTTCTTTCTAAACTTGAGGCTATTGATAACTTGATGACTAGTTTTGAAATCATTACACTTTCCTTACCAGATGATTGACTTGAAGACATCCTCTAGAGCTGTGGTAGTCCGAGGTAAGAAATCATCCTGGTTTATTCAATGCAGCACGTAAAATGGATCAGGAGAGGCACCTAAGCGTGTCAATGGAGGAAAATTTATATAATCATCTTACCTGTAGAACAACAGATTTGATGACATCTGCATATGTCACTGCTAGATGGAGAGACATACACCTTGGAGGAGCAATAGCAAAACATCTTATCCTCTTTCTTTCTATGTTCCCTAACCTACTTCGGTTCTGAACCACAAACAAGACCAGCAAAGACACAACCCCTGCACCTAGAGAATGCCCAACAAACGTCAAGGAATAACCCGGGTTTTCCTCGAGTAATTTGTTTAAAACCTCATGCTCCTCCTCAAAAACCCACATGGCTGCCTTTAACAACCCGTTGTGTACATAACCTCCTTCAAACTTAGTCTGTCCAAGTTTGTTATCAAGCAGCACAGCGTAATCACTCTCCTTAGCCAAGTTAAGCCCCCTTATGGCCAGCACTACCTCGCCATTTTGGTGATCCAAGTAGATCATGTAAGGGGTGACACGACCTTGAGTCCGGTCGTAGTCTTTCTTCAGGATAACCTGATGTGGGTCAATCCCGTAACCACCAGGAGGTGCCCACATAGGGTTATGGAGATCCTCCTCATAGACGGCTAAGATCAAGCGGCAGAGCCTAGGGATGGGCTCAAACTCATCAGAAGTGGCTAATCCCCAATTCTCGCTCTCATGACCAGCTGAGTATAGACATTTCTTCCACAACCAATGGGCACAACCCAAGCAGTATACACATTCAAGTACCGGAACACAACACAGTATCGACATTGGGAACCTATGAAGCAATCAAGCATTATATATTTCCCGGAAGTGAGATTTGCCAAAGATGAGCGAAAGAACAGGTAAATAAATATACGGTTGAATCGGAGAATTTTGTGGCAATGGGATCGGATTATCCACCAGAACCCACTGACCGATCCGAGATTGATCAGTGTGGCTCAAGAGGCTCGAAGAACAGAGACAGAATCATAAGGTGGTGCTGGATTCCAAGATTTTGTGCCCGAAATTAACTCAACATAAGACGACCCATCATGTGATTTCAATCCCTTGTTTTGGCGCTGAAGAAGACAAAAAAAGAAAAAATCAAAGTAAGAGAGCAGTTCAAGTTCTAGGAAAAGTCAAGTCAAACCCAGTTCGTGTTCGTGGTTTACAGAACGAAACGATGAAGAGAAAGTTGTAAGAAAGAATCTACTCACCATAGATGCTCGGAAGATTCCATTAGCATTTGTCGCTCAACAGCGGAGAATTTGGAACTTGAGAAGAGAGACGTGCCACTTTCGTCATCTTTAGGTGACGAGGACTTAACTCTAATAAAAAATCCACGAGTCGGGTCGGGTCGGGTCGGATCTAGTCCAAGTGAAGAAATATAAGACAACGTATTGGTTCCCTCAAGGCTAATGAAAAGTAGTTGGGTTTTAAGCATTAGGGCCCATTATATTTGTCCTTTTCGTAACTTTCAGTCCACGTTCATGGGTGACATGATTAACACGTTTTTTTTGTTTTTCACATTTTACCAAAAAAGATAATTTGTAATTAATTATTGCATCAGAAATGAGAAAACAAGTATACCCAAGGCCAAGCGTACCAAATCCATAGGTTGCATGATTGGTTGACTTTTGGGTCATATTTTATTCAACGTTCAACGACGTCTCCATGAACACTGAATCAGGTATTGCTTTGTTCGATCGCCGGAGAAATCGATAAGCGATTTTCTGTTTATGTCATATGTTTGCTTTCCTTTTACAGTTGTCGAATTCCTTGGGAATGTGCCCTTGTTACATCGGTTAACTAGTTCGTCTCTCAAGGAGATCGCCCAAGTCGTTGTGTTCAAGCGTTATGGTCAGTGATCTCTAAGGTTTCTGTGATTTTGATTTCGATTTCGATTTCGTTCTCACCGAGTCTAAGCGGTGACTATGGTTTCGCGCAATTTTGATATTTAGCTATGTGTTTGGCAGGCAGAGGGGATTATGTGGTTCGTAGAGACGAGGATGTCGAGGGAGTTTATTTTCTCTTGGAAGGACAGGTTCGTGTGTGAAGTTACTTCTGTGTTATATTCATCCGAAGACTACGGTCGTTTGATTGTCTTTTTTTTGCAGGCTCAGGTTCTCGGATCTACCGGAGAGGAAAACTGTTCAGACTTCCTCTTGAAACGATTTGATTTCTTCGGCCGTGGTGAGAGGATGATTCTTCAATTTCAATCTCTTTAATTAGTCTTGTTTGTGGTGATTGAATTTGCCTTTTTCAATTTATTCCTTCCTTTCGTAGGTATTTTTGGGAATGTTTACTCAGCAGATGTTGTTGCTGTCTCAGAGGTGTTTTGCTGAAGATTATCTCTTCTTTCCTTTGACGGTTTCATGGTATGCTAACGGGCCATAGCATTACTGAATACTATTTTATGCCTCTTTCTTTGCAGCTTACCTGCTTACTCTTGATGTCTGATCATTGTGCTTTACTTGAGACAAAGCCAATCTGTGATTCAGACAAGGAAGTTGAGACAGGCTGTCTTGTTGAACGCATATTGGATTTGGATCCATTAGATGTATGAATCTCCCCCAAACTGCCTTTCATTTTGTCCGCTTTCAGTTCTTATGCTCAGAATTTTAGCCATTCAGTTTCACCATTCCGTGGTACCAGAATTATCTGAACATTGTTTCTATCTCATTTCTACATATCTATGTTAGCTTCATGTCACAGTATATATATTACTTGTAGCTTTGTAACACTCATTTTCTGCTCGTAAATGAAAATTAAGGAATCTCTCTCTCTCTTTTTTTGTCCTAGTTGAATGTTTTCCGGGGTTTCACTCTACCCAATGCTCCAACCTTCGGAAAGGTTTTTGGAGGGCAATTAGTGGGACAGGTATGGAATTCTCATGTAAGGCTGCATCATGTATGCATTGATTCTGGTTCACTTGCATATATAGCTTGTTGTGTGTGACTAGTAATCACTGTGTCACAAACTGCCTACACTTCGCAGGCACTTGCTGCAGCATCAAAAACTGTTGAATTTGTGAAGATAGTCCATAATTTACACTCCTATTTCCTTCTTGTTGGAGATATAAATAGTAAGGACATAATCTCAATCTGCTTTTGCAGGCAAGCAATTGCTTTTCCTCCATATTGAAAACCATTCCTCCTGCTGTTTTCTACGTATTTCTCTGGGCTCCATGTATCTTTCACATTTTGTAAATTGTCATAGTTTGCAACTCTTGCAGTTCCCATCATATATGAAGTTAACCGCTTACGTGATGGAAACAACTTTGCCACCCGAAGAGTAGACGCAAGACAGAAAGGAAAAACCATATTCATCTTGTTAGCGTCATTTCAGGTCTCATGTTATATTCCTGAAATGCTTCATTATGAATCTCTATGCTTCTCTTACTATCTGTCATCAAGAGAGAATAGCTTTTCACGCTTTAACACAACATGGAAAACACCTTGTAACTTCTTCTTTTCCATTGTTTTACAGAGAGAGCAACAAGGTTTTGATCACCAGGAGTCGACCATGCCTCATATGCCACCTCCTGAAACGGTAAATCATTTCTCCTTACTTTGAGGCTTATAAGGAATGTAGATGATTGTCATTTTCATCGCTATCTATTGCAGCTTGTACCAAGGGAGGAGATGCTTGAACGGCGTATAACTGACCCTCTGCTACCTAGGTATGTGGAAGTATTGTGCCCGCCAGTTATTCCTAGAGCTGAGAGTGAATCACTTTCAATTGTTTCTTCATTTCAGGGATTATCGAAACAAAGTTGCAACTGAAAATGTTGCTCCATGGCCTATAGATATTCGATTTTGTGAGCCAGATTATTCTACAGAACAGACAAAGTCTCCTCCAAGGTCAACATAGCTGCCTACGGGGCGTGTTTCATTTCGTCACTTTTAACCACTAATACTAAATGTTTGTGTTTACTCATAAAAATTAACAACTTCTTTCTTTAAGTCATTTTGCAGATTGAAATATTGGTTTAGGGCAAGGGGAGAACTTTCTGATGATCAAGCTTTGCACCGGTGAGCAACTCAAGTTCAGTAGTATGAAACTTGAAGAAAATTGGTACCATATGATCAAGAAGATTTTAAATGTACATTTTAACATTCTAAGCAGTTCACCAATGAACGGTATCTTAGTATCACCAGTATATATATTTGAAGTGGTATCCAGACTATTAAAAGCCATGTTATCTAAGGCCATCGACAACTTGGGGGTTTGTTTGGACATATATCTACTGCAGTGTTTCTGGAAATCTGTTGATTATACTTAGGAAACTGACTATATTGTGCGTACCATTGTTACACAGATGCGTGGTTGCATTTGCTTCAGATCTTATATTCGCCTGTATCAGTTTGAACCCTCACCGCAGGAAGGGCATGAGTGCAGCTGCTCTTAGCCTGGACCATTCGTAAGCTTTCTCTTTACTTTCAGCCAAGTGTGTGTTTTGCATTATCCTCTACAAGCCACGTAATTCATATATTTTATATATCTGAACTCTACATATCTACAAGCTACGAAAAAAATGACTCAAATGATTAATTCTTACTCTTCTTAATTACCTTTGCAGGATGTGGTTCCACCGACCTCTGAGAGCGGATGACTGGCTGCTCTTTGTGGTAAGAAAAGTTCATCTTTTTTTTCTGAAGAAGGAATAGCTATTACTGATAGAAATCTAAATGCTTGTTTTGTCTATACTGAAATTCAAATAGCCTAAACACACTTGGCACAGATTTGAGTTGTTTTTTTAGAGCCATAAGACTGTATATTCATATGAAGATGCCATTGCAGTGGTATCGAGCCCGCGTGACCTACAGGAGTATCAACCACTAGATTAGAACAACTTGCATGTTTAGCTGCTGTTCGTTTGGTTTATATCTCTGCCATTCATGAAATTTTTTGTTTGTGTTTACATTTACATGTTAATATAAGTAAACCGCAACATTTTGGTGTAAAAAAGTCTGGATGAGACAAAATATACTTACAACTTTTGTTCTTATGCAGATGGTGAATCCAATAGCATCGCAGAGTCGCGGTTTTTCAACTGGAAAAATGTTCAACAGAAAGGGAGAGGTACGTTGTTGCATCCTTTACTCCTTAATCAAATACATACTAGGAGACCATTGAAGAAAGAAAAAGCTAGTTCTCTCTCTCTCTTTGTTTTTGTTAAGAGTAAAGATAAATCGTGTGCAGCTGGTGGTATCTTTGACGCAAGAAGCTTTGCTAAAAGAAGCTGTGACTATTAAGCCCATCTTCGGCGCCAAGCTCTGAAGTTTTTGCATCTGTTACACCTCATGGTCACATTCTGATGCTTGAATTATTTTTTCACCCTCGAGAAAGGCTCTTATATTATTTGTATATATGTTTTTATATTGTAAACTGTGATATTTGGTCAACGATTATGAGAAAAGAGCAAACTGTTGGCGATTTAAATTCATTTTGAGCAAACGGCGCCGTTTAGTTGTCAAAACGCTTATAACATTATATACTAATCACAGTCGACATCTCGAAGAGGAGGTTTTCATTTACGCTCCTCACTTTTAGTGTGTACTGAAGAACCTTTCCCAGTTCGAAGACCACACAAATCTCGACGGATTCTCGAAGTTAATGCAATCCATGGCCCTAGATCCTGAGTCGGAGTCCGAACTCGACCTCGATGAAGGAGATCTGGAGAAGTTGGAGTCAGATGTGAGGCAGATGGCCAAGAAGATTTCCGAGTACAGGCAAACCCTACCGGATCATCTCAGGGACACCCTTGATTCTGCGCTTTCCTCTCATAGACCCGTTTTGCCCAGAATTGGTTCCGGGTCGGATCCTCTGCCCTCGAAACGCCTCACTATCGCCGCAGGTTCCGTCTTTTTTCCTGCTACGCTATTTAGGTTTTCCCGTTTTCCGTAATGTATATGGTTTCCTCTTTTATTATGGTCTTCCGTAATATCACCCATGTGTGAACTTCGTCTAATAACAATAATCTCTTTTTGGTAGAAGAAGTAAAAGCAGATCGAGATTAGGGCTTTTTCTTTTGGCTTACATCTTTTTGACCATACCTTATGAGCGTTTCCCACCTTTAGATTGTGGTGCAGAATCATGTTTTAACTGATTAAGTGTCTTTAGGTTCTGTATCTACACATTGCCTAATACGATTAGTTTTGACTTATCTGCATTATGATTGTGTTTGGAATATTGGTGGGAATCATGTCTGTTTTATGAATTTAGTTGCAAAATATGTACCTTGATGCTCCAAATTGATTTTTTTGCAGAGTTAAGTGTGAGAGTGATGGTTTGTTTAATAAATTGATGATTGAGCCATCAATACAGACAAGAACTTGGTTTATAAACTATGGTCTTTTTTTGTCCTTTTAAAACAAGAACTTGCTATGTGCGGAGACATTATGATACCTGTGTCCAGTTCATGAGAGACCTTTTTTTGTTTTTGACAAGAGTTGATGGTATTGTAGAGAAACACAAGAGTCTGCAGTGATCCTTGTCGTCTTCCTCTGTTATCTTTATGCTATATCAACCAATCTGTGGTCCTTTCTTTTTTAATCCAGAAACAGAAGTACCTGTTGTGTTGGGAACTGAAGAGCAAGACTCTGCAGAGAAAATGATTCAGCTTAAGGAAATAATGTCCAGGAACGCTGCAAATATACCTAAAGTTGTAAAGAGAGTGCGAGAGTGTATAGAGGGGATTGACATACTCAATTCTTTGGACGGAACCATTCACCCAGCTTTCACTAGGCGGAGAATGAACTGACCGGTATCTGTTTTCTCCTTGATGTTGAGGTTCTACATCGTAATTTTTAAACTGATCATTTGTTTATATGTAATTCTAGATTGGTTTTGGCATGTACATTGGAGGTTAAGACTAGTTACTGAAAAATGTCAAAGTAATAGGGTAACTAACACCTCTTTGTTTGAAGATCTACATTCATTCCTAGCTACCTACATCTTGATTTTGCATTGTCAGATTGTTCTTCCTTAGATTGCTCTCCCTTTGGTCGAAAGAAGAATTGCTTCATAGAATCTTGGGATCTTCCGCTTCATCTGCAAATACACAACATCAGTTAGGCTATATCTCAACTCTCGGATTGCAGATAAAAGACCCATGTCAAAGAACAGGATTCAAGAGCGTTCGGTTCGGGTGTTAAGAGTTAGTAGGAGGCAACAGCAGTCGTCACCATCCTCGTTCTCCTCACGACCTTATTGGTTTGAGGATTCATTTCGTCTGAAGCCAAGAAGCTGCACCATGGAGGTGTAGTGTATGCGTAGCTTGTGTAGTCAACATGACGGTTTTGCTGCCATTTTATATGTTGTACACAGAGACGGCAGTACATGTTTAACGACACAGCATTCGACTAGACCAATCACAAACGACGCATCAATCCCCATCACCTGAGGCCGTTTTTAACTATCTATCAATGAACTGATGAGTATTCAATGCCATAAGGATGACCACATACAGCTTCTATCAACTTTTCTCTTATAGAAGAACATATGAAACTGACGGCCGTTGTAATGTTGGATATATAGAGACTGCATCTGAATTACGTGTCTTTCTTAGTAAAGCGACACAGCATCCAGATAGATTTAGTAGAAACGATCCTTAGACTCCTCGCTTATAAAATGTGTATATAGATATATTTTCTTTTACCTTTTTAATAGATAAATTTAAAATACAAGTAACGTTTATATATAATTTTGCTATATTATGTAAATACAAAACTGATATAATTATATAACATTATCAAATACACTAAAATAAACTATCAACACATAATTCTTTGAAAGAGTCGGTTGCTTTTTCAAGCCCTGAAATATATTTTTATATTGAAGATAATTTTTCTTTGTTTAATAGACTATAAAAAGAATTATTACTTTCTTTCTAAAACTGTTTTTAGTTTTTTTCTTGTTTGATTGTTTTGTGTGGGTAAAATATATATATAGGTGACCAACATAGACGTTTAGGATTTTAATTACTGTTGCTTTAAAAAAATATTTATTCGAACTTATAGCCAAATATAGTTGTTACCTTATTATTAATTAGAACTTTGGTAATGATAATATATATCCAAATATAGGTATTATCTTATAACTAAAATTTAATAATTGAAATTTTATGTTATCTATAGTTTAAAGCCATGTTACATTTAGCTTCAAGCCATGTTATATCTTTTTGTGAGAGATTGAATAAGGTAATGACATTTCATCAAAAATTTTAAAAATCACTTTATAAATAATGTTTAGGGGATTGTATTATATTATATGTATTATGAATAAAAAAAATTGTACGTCTTCACAAAATAATTGATTGATTTACAAGAACATTACACTAACGATGTATATCAAAGTTAAGTAGCACGTGGTTTGATGAGTTCTTAAACTTGACGACTCAAATTAAATTTAAACAAAAAAACAAATCATACTATAAAGAACATCAAAGAAAATCGAAGTCCAAGCGCCTCTCTAAAGGCTTTGAATCACTTGACAGATGACTTCGTTGACTTGTTTGAAAGGGTGAGTCATTTTATTGTGTGTGCCATTTCAAACTCGAGGCTGATGAACTTCTTTTGGAAATAATGGAATGTGTGTTCATGAAAGTACTTGCAACCATTTTGAACCTCGATAGGATTGACAAGATCTCCAAAGTCTTTCACTCATTGATTTTTTAAAACTGTCTTTGAGCATTTTTTTAATAGAGCTAGATCTTCTTACTAATGTTTAAATATGCATGTTTTGAGTTTCAATATGTATCACCATGAAATATTCTAAACGTTTTTCAATAGATTGACTGTTTTATTACAACGGTAATGATTACTTCTCTTATAATTTGTTTTTCTCTAGCATATTTTAACTAATGATGATTAAAAGGGTCGATCAAACTGAAAATTAGATCGTTCAAATTGGATTTTAATTATTTTGCAACTAATAATAATAATAATAATTCCGACATTGTACTCGATAACTTATTAATCAAAACATATAAAAAGTTTGTTGAGAAAACAACTGGAAGAAACATAGTTTTTCTTGAGCTACTAGACGGCTTGACGACAGGTACGGACGTTATGGCCGAGCCAGTGACATCGACTGCACCTATGAATCCTCCTTCCAGTTCCAGCACAAGGGTTCTGCAAATTCAATCAAATATCTCTATTTATCTATATTTATATGTGAAAATGAATAATATTCAAGTAAGAAGATATACGATTGTGTGAAGAAACAGAGAAAGAAAGACATTATTACTTACAATCTTGTGGATGGTCGGGTAAGGACAAGTCATGTAGTTATGTCCAGTCTCATTGCACCTTGAACACGTATGGTCTTGCTCTTCCTCAGCTCTTTCTCTCCTCGAATGATCATGGGACTTGCATATTTAGTGAAAGAAACAAATTGTTATTAACATTATTATTATATGTATTGATTGTCCATTGACTGATGAAGAAGAAGATTTTGGCCGATGGTTTTATACCTGAGCCGCCATTTCACGAAAGTGTCTGTAGAGTGCTGCTTTTGAGTAGAACATTTGTCTTGTTCTTAAATTGTAGTAGCTCTGCAACAAGAAACAAAAACTCAAAGGGTAAGAGATTTAGTTTTAGGTACACCATAAAGTCAAGAAGTATGAAGGCATGAAGAGTCAACGATGATGAGACAAGAATTCAAAGCTCGATACACGTATGGACTTCAGTATGAATGAGTCAAAATGATTTGAATGGCTAGAATCTACTGTTAGTAAACAACAATACAACTTAACTTAAAACAAGAACTATACTAATATTTAACCTCAATCAAGACAACATTAAAATCCTTAACTATACTGCTCAGTCCTTAGTTAAGAAGAATGTCATACTCACATCACTCAGTACTAGACATCAAGTATATGTATATGAGCCAAATCAGTTTAATGTGATACAATAGGGAAGATCTCAACGCTTTAGCTTCAGTTAAAGGATTTCTTCAAATCAAATTAAAGAGCTCTAACTCCTATTCAAAACTTAGCAAAGGGATTGATGAAATGCATCAAGAGTGTATGAAAGTAATCACTAAATGCACACGAGTTACTCATTGGTATAAACCTTTCTAGCAATTAGCAAATGCAAATGGCGCAACAAAAGTCGAGATATGTATAACAAAACCACAGTATTTCAGCGTCTACGATATGCACATGATCCTACATTGGGTCTAACTATTAGAATCAAATAGTAAAGTCACATCAGATCTCATGCCATCATACATGTTGAAAGAAATTCTAGATCTACAAAACACTGCTCTTGATTCCCATATGTACATCATGAGCCATGGATCTCTCAGACACCCTAAAAAAACTAAACCTAAAATGTTCCAGATCTTACAATATACAGTCTATACTCATGAATCCAACAATATTTGACGTCCTAGTTGAATAAAGATCGATCATATGGCATAAAGCATAGCTTATAGTTCACAGATAATATCATTTTCATTATTTGTTATGTAACAAACTGAATCTCAAAGGCTCCAGATCTACACCATCTAAAGAACAAAACATCTAAATGTTCACATTTCAGGCTGAAGGCACAAAATCAAACACTCGGTTACGTGCCATGAAGGGATAAGTAAATGCAGCACATGGCAATAACTACATATTATACATTCGTGAAACAAAAAGAAAAACATATAAGAAGAGATTATATATGCACATACCGGCTTAATGGGTCGACCGTTTCTTGTGGTGGTACCATCAGGAGGACAGACCCACATGTCAGGCAAGAGCATTGGGATTGTCTTCTTTCTGGTCATACTCGTAGCCATATTTTCAAAGCTCTCGATCGGCTCAGAAGACAACAGTATCGTCTTTAAGAGATTATATATATCTTCAGATGATAAGATAAAATGTAACAAAAGGGTTTTGTCTCTCAGAATGGAAAGAAATGCTAGAAAACGTACGTGTCCGAATAGCTTTCACAATTGAAAGCTGTTGTGTGTCTACTATTAGCTGGGTTTCGAGGTTTCCTTTTGTGGAAATTGCAATTTGGCTTATCATGTTAACTTTGACTTCCTTCTTAACCTTATTTGGAAGGAAAAATCTTATTTTCCATGTACTGATAAAGACTTGAATAGAAATTAAGTTTTTATTATATAGAAATATTAGGGTTTCTTTTTCTATTAAAGAGCATGCACCAGCTAAGCGAAAGCTGTTACAAATTCGAATACTACCCTTCTCATACGGCGTCGCTTCGATATACATCACTTCTTTTTAGTTTATGGTTATTATTTTTAGGTTTTTTTTAACCAAAACAGTAAAATGTTGTTCTTTTGCTTTTTATTTTCTCATCTAAACTCGAGTTTGCATCCAAATTATGACAAAGCCACATAACTGATACAAATGTATGGTACTATACTTAACCAAAAAACTGTGCTTGTGTTAGTTATAGATGGAAACAAAGTCAGAAAAAACCGATATATGTAACCTAATTTTCATGTTAGTCTAAACCATCAACATTACACCAAGCTATATAAGGGTTCATAAAGTACATTAACTACAGAGAAAAGGAAAACCAAAAAAACCAGGAATTTTCAGGCAAAATAAAACATATCATGATTCACACTTTTTACATAACAGTCAAGGGTCAATCTTCCTTGAGACTATTCCGGGAGGGAGTCTTGAGCGACAAGCCAAGATCTTTGCATAACTCTTCATCTGGCTGCAAGCTTCCAGGGATTGCACCAAAAGCTGTTCGTGAAGCTTCAAACCCAGAAGCCAAGAAATGAATATACGCAGACATGTCCTCCAAGTTTTTACCCACACTTATAGAAGAGGACGCAAACACACTTCTCTTTGATAAGTTCGAATCAGCTCTTGATAACTGGTTAAGATCTAAAGCTTTTAGAAACCGTTGCGTAGCTGCTTCCCATGATAGTTCATGCCTCTGTTGCTCTGTTAGTTGTGATGGTTGTTCCCCAAGAGCCTTGAGTGTGGCTTCAACAAAACCGTTCCCATCGTCATAGACTCTGCAATTGGGAAACTGTTTGAAGAACTCGTTTGATGTGTGATTTGCGCATACTACGATTTTGCCCATCGCCAAGGCTTCTGCAGTTGTTGTGCAGACAACGTCTGTTGTGCTGGGGTTGAGAAACACTTTATAGCTGAAATTGAAGAGAGGAAAACTATATAAATAGAATCCAATAGACTGCGAGGAAATCAATGTTGTGGCATTGCTGAGATAAAGATAAGGATCTATATTACAAGCATGATGCATAGTCGAAGTTATTATACTAGAGACTTACTTGTGAAATAGTGAGTCAGCGTGATCACGCCCTGGGTAAACATTAACCGTCAAGTCGAGTTTTCGGGCTGCTTCTATGATCTCTTCAGAGTCCTCTCCACTACCGTATAAATCAACCTCTAACTCAGCGAGTTCCTTTTGGTGTTTCTTAAGTAGTTTAAGAAGCTCCTTGTACCCTTTGCTCCATACCATCTTACCAATGTAGTATGCGCCTTTACTGAAGGGCTTCTCCTGGAGCTTCTGCTGTTCTAGTTTTTTCAAACCAATCTCGAGAAATTTAGGGTTGACACCATGAACATTGCAGACTATAGATTTAGGGTATTCTTGCGTCGCAGCAGATAATCTGATTACCTGCATGAGTAACATCATTAGTTCACATCAAAATGGTTGGTCGACATGTGGTCACAGGCCAGCAAAATGTCTTGACCCCCAAATTAAATCCATTCATTGGATGATCATATACAAATATATTCACATACATATTGAACAATCAATCCATCGTTTCTACTTGTAGCTGTAAAGAAGTTTACCTTGTGGCAGTAAATGCCAACAACCCAACCATTTAAATACTTGAGGAGAAAAGCTTTGACACGGCCTTGTTTCTCTCTCTTTACATATTCCAAGTAGTTTGTGTGTACGATCCCTATGACATAGTTGAACTTCGTTTTCCATTTTTTTGCCATGATGAAACCATGTGAGGTGCTCAGGCTCCTCAAGGACAGCAATGTCTGCCTCTTCATCAGGAATGGCATCTGATATATCTCCAACAGGAAGAATGCTCCTTTTGTCTGTAGCAAACTGCAATAAGATAATTTGAATTGATGAGGAAGGTATAGCACATTTAATGATTACTACATAGAAGTTACTGGCATACGAAAAAAACTGAAGAAAACTCAGCACAAGGCTAGATGTTAAAGCAGAATTTAACATGGTATCAAGAATTCACGGGTGCAAAATAATTCACATGCAAAAAGAGAGAAAAATCAAATTCATGGCAGAATATGGAAAGGCATAAAAGATTTAAATCTACAACACGTTTCGCAGAAAGAGAGGTTTTCTCATGAATGATAAACGAGAAAGAAAAGGAACAACGTGCATGAACATGCACGTGTAAATAAGACATGGCGTATATGCAGATTCATGTAACTGCGCAGACATTACTGATAGAGAAAGCCCAGACGGTAAAAGATACAATCTATCTCCATGAAAGGTGGGAGACTCAGAGCCAAAAAGGGATCCTTATATATATGAGCAAAACATAGACATATGCGCATAAATGCACAGTTTCACAAACGTACATATGTTGGAAGTATCACATACCATATTAACAAAAAGTACACATAAAGATGATATCAAGAAGGACAAAATGTATACAATGAGAATTAAGATTAACAATGAGTTGACGGTTAAGGAAAGCTGGAAAGATATGGAAAGAAGTCAGCTTCTATATAATACGAGAAAGCTAATAGAAGGACTCTTTGAAACGAACTACAATAATATGCTTTTGGTACCCAAAATTAGATTCTTCTTGACAAAAGGGCAAAGTGAGTCATACCTTTCCTGGATAGAAACGTATTTCAAAGCCCAAACCAAACGAGACTCTTTCCTGAAGCCAGCGACGGACATAAGCTTCATGCTCGGTTGGGGAACTGAAGGTGATGTTATTTGGGTAGACAAGTAGTTGGTGCTTCACAGTAAGCCAGGGAATCACCAAAGTGACCCGTCTTTCCCCGTCTTTTGCAAGGTAGGCAGCACGGAAAAGAGGATTAACAGCAGTTCCTGTCAGCCATGGAAGACTAGCAGTGGTAAATATCGCAATGTGCTGCTGCTCTCGTTTCGTCATATCATCTCAAGCTAAACCTCTACTGCTGAAATTTCTGTAAAACTCCAATGTCCTGTAAGCGAAATTGATATAAACTATCCATCTCACCAAATTACAAAATCACAAGATGAAGTGTTACAGCTACGAACATGTTCCTTGAAAGCGATCCGTTCATAGGCCCGTTATGGAAAAGGTTTCAGATCAAAAGAAGCTAACTTTTTTACAAAGCTTCTACTTAAGGATCATCAAAGTTAAGGAATAACTTTTATCATTTAACCTGATTACTACCGCATCTTCCCAAATAAGGAGGATTTTTCCGACTACAATCCAATAATTTTCTGTGAGTTCAAACAATGTTTCACAGAGCCTACACGGATCAATGGATTAGCGGAACACAAATATTTCCGATAACATCTGAAAAGGGAAAAGAAACTACGCAACTCAAGATTCCGAAGAGACCCAAAGAGCAAATCAAGCAAGAGAAACGAGTTGTATACATACAAGTAATTAGCATAACCATCAACAAAATCATCAGAAGAATCTCCAAATTGAATCGAAAATGAAGCCATACCTGAAGGAATTTTAATCCAGAAGAGAATCTTTGGGTTGACAGATTTTGTAACAGCAAGCACGATTTAAAAAGCTGAATCGCGTCGAGTTAGGGAAAAAAGAAGAGAGGAGAAATAGAAATATTCTAGGGTTTGCGTGAGAAGGAGAATATCCTCTGACGCTATTCGTCTCTTTGTTGGTTTTTCAGGTCATTGTTTAAACCAAGTTACAGGCTGGTCGCACCATTGTCCAATCTCTCATTCTTTTTTCCGCCAAAGTCGAGGACGACAACGAATCAACGACTACGTGCCATTTTATTAACGTTTATACATCATCAAGTTTCACTCTTTAGGTGATAAACAGCGGGCTTGATGACTATTATGGGCTAGGCCCAATTTTTGACGAGCCATTTACTCAAACTGTGTGCCGTTTAAGTCCGAATAGAAATCGGACCGACCGGAATCAACCCGAAGAAATGAGTTATAGTTCGAATAAAAATCTTAACTTGATATGAAACAACAAAGAAAACAAAAATTGTTAAAATCTGAACCCGAATTTTAAGTAAACCGTTTCCATCCGATCTATACTGGTTTATCAAACCGAAATTTTATCTAATAGAAAGAAGCAGAGTGGTAAGAAGGATAATAATATCATGGGAGAATATGGGAATGAGATTCAGACTTGAAGCGTTAATCTAACACCGTCTTTGAAAGAAGTTGGGGAGATCTCAAGTGTCTGAACCAGTTTAGTTATGTCCATTGATATATCTGCTGGTGAAACCACTCCTCGATCAACCTGGTCGGAAACAGTTCAGACCCATTAAGTGTGTGATCTGCAGTATTCTACAAGCGAGTGAGATCACTGGTGAAACATTCTAACAGATCATACCGATGATGCAGAAACATGTTTGATCAAGGACAGACCGTATCCTCTGACTTCTGCAACCACTTCCGCCATTTGAACACGAGATAGCCTGTCTGGTCCACCAGCATTCAAAACTAGCCGCATCTGTTTATCACCTGAAAGCAACAACATGTTATGATTCTATTCTTTTTTTGAAGTATGATGCATAACCTCAGAGAAAGAATCCACCTGAGAGAACCCATTTGTTTATCAATCTCAAAGTGATGCTCACGAGATCCTTAACGTAAATGGGACAACGATACTCGTCGTGGAAGAAATCTACAGCGTCTCCCTTCTTTAAGACGCTATCCATCCACTAAAACATCAAGAAAACCAGTTTGGCCAATACAATTATCTAAATTGATATGTCTTGCCAAGTTGTATCGAATGGCACCTGAATTGGGAGATTCTTAGGGAGTGGTGAGACAGTTTGAGGACCAAAGATGATACTACTTCTCAATATCACAAAGTTTTGATATTTATCTTTGATGAGATGCTCTGCTGCAACTTTTGATTTCCCATAAACATTGACCGCAAGAGTCTCGTCTTCTTCCTTGTAGAAAGACTTTACACCTTCATAAACTGATATTGAGACAGCAAACCCAGTCAAAAATCCTAAGTCATGAGTGAGAAATCCGCTTTGATTTGTAGAGAGATGATGCAACTTACCTTGATCAGTAGAGAGATGAATCAACAAAGTTTTGTTTGTCTCAAAAGCTGATAACCAGTTTACAAGAGAAGAAGGAACGTTGATGGACATTGCGGAATCTGGATCTTGCTCGCAAACTCGAGGAACGGACAGAGCAGCACAATTCACGACCACATCAGGCTGTAATGTAATCGAACAAAAAAATGTCCATTTCAGACCAGAGAGTCTAATACTCGGATTCTTGTTGGCTCCATTTATCAGAGCCAAGTAACAAGGAATCTCGAATAAATCCAACAAAGAACTCCAGCGAAAGAAAGCAAAATCGAGCAGATTACGAAGTCAGGGGCAAATCGAAACCTGACCAAAGTCCTGGGAAATGGAATGGAGCCCTAGACCGGATTTGAGATCGACAGGAAAGGCGGGGAAACTAGGGAAAGCGTCGAGCAAGAGGCGGGGAAGGGGAGAAGAATGGTGAGTGAAAGCTACGTCGTATCGGTCTTCGCCATTGTTACCGGCGAAAGCTTGAAGCAGATGCTGACCCAAGTAGCCTGTACCTCCCACAATCACCACTTTCGGCTTCTCCATGAATTGATTGAGTTCCCCGGTCCTCCCACCACTCTCCGATGTTGTCTTCTTAATTTTAAAAATTTTCACTCTTCACCAAATAATTTAGTCTGATCCAATGGAATAAGACGTAATAACAATAAAGGTAAAGCATACTGTGGAAAGGAAGAAATTTCTGTTATAAAGTTATAATCTTTTCAGACAATCGTAAGAAAATTGGGAAAAAATGTCAAAAAGGGACAAGGTACAGGTGACCTAGAACTACCACTGTTCTTGTTCTTAAGCCCTCTGTTGGCATTGTTTTTAGACATATCATCATATAGAAAGAATGTTGTTAATCACAAATAAAAGAAGAAGGAAGACATTTGTTTTTTGTTTTTTCTTTGTCTTTTGGCTTTCTATGAGCCTGAGAGAGTGCAAACAGTCACTGTCTATTTCTCGTGCACAAGAGGGCTGTAAATTGGGAACCACATGTTGCGTGTGATGTAATTCACCGTCTCCTCCTGTTGAATCAAACAAAGATGCAATTAGATTCAACTTACCGTACCTTAGTCATGTTTGATACCAATCTCAATTACATGATACCTTAGACATGTGACTCAGATCTCTGGGACCAACATCGCCATGTCCTTCTACAATGTCATCAGAAACCGCTGCTCGTAGAACAGCCGCACCGACCTCAGCTGTTATGTGTCGGATGCTGCATTTTTTTTTCAAAACCAATCACTTAATATTACCGTTTTAGGTCAAAACGAAATCAACGGATAAGAATGAGGGGAATCAAAGGCAATACTTGTTAATTGAAGGGTACAGGATGCCTTTTCGGACTTCTTCGTCGGTCATGTAGGACGCAAGGCTGTATGTATATAAACTCATCAGCCTTGTAATCACAAGCTCCAATTTTGTTATTTTTTTATGGTTGAAGATAGAAGAGAATCATACCATTCAGCAGCTGCTAGCAGCATTCCATCAGTTACGATACGTGCACCAGAGAGAAGAGTCCCTAACCCGATCCTGGAAACGATAATAGTCACAGTTGATTTTTTTTGCTAAATTTAAGGGATTGAAATGTGATTCATCGAAGCAGTTTTCAAGAATGAAAACGAACCCGGGGAATAGGTACATGTTGTTGGCTTGATTCACATGCCCAACTTTACCATTCTCTGCAAGTGGAAAAACAAAATGAATGTTTTTAGATTTAAGTAATTAGTTACAAAAGCCATATACGAACACCTCACTATAACATACCAAGTTCAACGTTGTCAAATGGGCTTCCGCTTCCAAAGACTATGTTTCCTCCAGCGTGCTTAAATGCATCAGCAGCAGTGCACTCGGCTGTCTCACAGAAAAAGAGTTCAGAGCATATCTTTCAAGGAAATGTTACATTATTTTGCAAATATAAAAACACAGACCATTCAAGGTGGGATTTGACATAGCAAAAATGGCAGGCTTGCATGAGTCAGATTCTCGCATCGCCTTGAGAACCTATGTTGATCGAACCAAGTGAACCATATAAGTAAAAACTGTTTACTAATAGATCATAAAACTATATGTTTGTTGAAAAAAGCCACCTACTTCTTCATGGAAGATACCACCAACTCCAGATAAACCAAGAAGAACATGTGGCCTCACTGTCTTCACCTGAACAGATTTGTACAAGGAAACATGACAATGTTCTTATGTCTTAATTTTCATGGGCAGTAGTAGAGAGAAATCCAGTCAAATAATTGGCCAAGTAATGAACAAAATAAGGCTGAGGCTTACCACTTCAACAATACTTGCTCCTTCACGTATCTCAGCTGGATTTTTGGCAAAAGGTACAGCTGCTGGGTCAATTTTTGACCTCTCTGTGGTGATAAGACCCTGAAGCCCAACAGTCGTTTTCATTAGATTATTCAAGATCTTATGAGCCAAGCAGATGAAGAAAACAATAACGCTGACCAATGCAAAAAGAATGGCAAAATAAATAACTTTTAAAAATGTTTTTGACTTCTTCTAGGTGGATAGCTTTTAAAATTGTATCTGACTTCTTCTAGGTAAGCTCTTAGTGGATAGCTTAAACAACATCCAGAAGCAAGGTCTAAAAGGGACAATAATATGACAGTTTCAAAGTCAACTGACCCAGGGAACTACGAAAGCATAGTTATCTATTATCAAGCAAGAAAAACCAATTTAGATGAAGTCATGTAATGGAAGAAACTTACATCTTTATCTATCAGGTAAAAGTTTTTCGTTGCAGCAGTCTCGCTGATGCCTGCCATTCTCGCAACTGCCTGTACTGCCATCTTAGTTACACCAAGCCCTGCACTGAAAGTAATAGAAGAAAATACAATACAATAGTGAGAAGGAAGTTACTGCAGAAATACAAGTACATTAGAAAAGTATTTCAAGTGAATATCCATGTACCTTCCAGCTCCCACCACAACAATCTTTTGGTTCACAAAGTCAGATAAAGGCCGACCTTGGGCTCTTACAGTTCCCAATAGTCCAGCGAGAGCAACACCGGCAGTTCCCTGAGAAATCATATGCCAACCTTGTTATTAAAAAAAATACATCAATAGTAGCTATAAATTAAAAGCAGCTGAATTTCAATGATGAGAACATACCTGGACATCATCATTGAACATGCAAAACTTCTTCCGGTATCTTTCCAAAGTTTCAAAAGCCCATTTCGCTTGAAAATCTTCAAACTATTATGATGGAAAGAACCATTTAGTTATCATTACCACAAAAAAGGTAAATCCAAAGTAGAAACTAAGATGTATATATATACCTGTACGACGGCCTTAGGCCAACGTGTGAATGCAGCTTCCATAAATTCATCAATAATCTCAAGGTACTCATCTCCTTCTAGCCTAGGTTGCCTGAGTCCTAAATCTGTAAAATGAAGAAGATACATGAGTGAGATATCACAGGAAACACATCCGTACAAGTACATCATATCGACTAATCAAAGTCGCTTACAGAGAGGATTCTGTAGGAGCTTTTCATTATTCGTTCCCACATCCAACATAATTGGCAAAACCTGCAGAAGAACAAGCGTGTAATGTCGAATAAGCAGATGAAACACGTGCTTTGTACAGCAAAAAACACAAACAGGTCATCTCGAGATCGACATACTCTCTGTGGATTGATTCCTGCTGCAGACACATACATGTCGAGCTTTCCAATAGGAATCCCAATTCCCTGGACTCCAAGGTCTCCTAAGCCAAGAATACGGCTACCATCTGTGATCACAATCATATCTACCTGCTGAGCTGGCCAGTTATATATCATAGACATCATCTCTCCTTTGTCTTTGGCACTGAAGTACATTCCTCGCGGTCTTCTATACAAACCCGAATAGTTCTGACAAACCAGTCCAACCGTGGGTGTGTATATAATCGGGGCAAAATCTTTGATATTATCAATAAGGACCTGCAGAGAACAAGAGTTATGTCTCAGGGATGCGTCATGCAGGATAATAAAAAGGAAACTTTGAACTCACTCGGTAGTACAAAGTCTCGTTACGGTCATGCAACCTATTCAGAATCCTCCACTTTGCTAATGAGACAACGTTTTCTGGTTGCCCTTTTGTATTCCTCTCTAGCGACCGAAAAGACTCAACTGCCAATTTATTTATACAAAAGTCTCAGAAACCCGGAAAATACATACATAATTATCTCTGCAAATGGATCCAAAGGTCTCATCACTTACTGAAACGGTCATATTGCTGTTCAAAGGATATAACACGAGGAGGAAGCAAGCCTCGTAGCCCCAATCTATCCCTCTCAGTCAAAGGAAAACCTGTGTCCTGCAAGAAGAAACCCCACAGAGACAGCAAAATGAGAAAGAAAAGAACTTTGTTATCTAATAAAAAAGAAAAGCATCAAGGGGAGCACAATAAGTCTCGTAGCTGACTTGATTCAGAGTTGACAAGATTTCTTAGTGTTATAAACTCACTTGCAGTTTTAACCATCAGCATTATGAGTTCATCGATTAGAACCCTAAAAATAAGAAGATCGATCAGAAGAGAAACCTTATTAAACCATGGATCGTGAAGGATGTCGGCACCACGCTTGTGGACGATGCAAGGACCAGGAATCGCCGTCGACAAGCACCGCCGAGATCCGCGGGTTCTAGCCGCCGCCTTGGAGAATCCAGCAATGTTCCTCCACATCATCGGTCCCGAAAATCACTCTCAAGATCCGACCAACTCAACACAGTACAGAATCGCAAACCCGCAATTCAATGATATGACAAGTTCAACACAAAATTGGAAAAAATAGTGAAGAAAGAGATTGGAAATCTCAGGGTTTTGAGGAGTAAAACTTATAGACAAGCTTTGGTTTCGATATCTTCTTCTTCCTCTTCTAGTGTGAATTAAATGTTCTCCTCCAGCTTTGAGAGAGAGTATAAGAGGAAGCTGTCTGAGGAAGAGGGAAGATGTCTGAGAACTGCCCGGGGATTAGTAAAAGAGAGAAAGGGTCAGTCAGACATTAAATAAGACATTTATTTCATTTATTACCAATTCCTTCTTTTTTATTTTCAGAATGTCCCTTTTCTGAATTCAAAGAAACAAAATTAACAAAATGAAGTTGCCCGAAGGAAAACGGGCAAGAAGGGTAAAAACGGAAAAATGTGAATATATTGATTGTCTCGTGGACGGTTCTGATTCATTTTCCTGGGAAATTGGCGATGATGAAGATTAGAGGTGAAGGGACAATGACCCTTTAGATGATTGACACGTGTTTCCGTGTTGTCGTATTTCCGCTTTTTACCCATACGTGTGCCTGTCGTAGAAAAAATATTACGTCTTCCTAAATAAAAATTAAATAAAAAAATCGAAGAAGAAAAAGGAAAGGACAAATAAATTTGAGAGATTCGAGTATTTTACGAGAGAACCATCCTTTTAAAAGTAAACACTATTCGCTGTGGCGACTTGAAACCGTCAGCTTTTAACTCTAACCAATGCTTCTTCGTTATTTATCTGCCGTTCATGTCTAAATAAAGTGCCTTTCCATCCAATAACCCTGTAATTTATTTTGGAAGATTATTTAAGAGTTATTTTTTCTTTTTAACTTCATTTCATTATTATTAAAAACTGTTTACAAGATCTTGATTTAAGAGTTATTTTGGTGTTTTCTCGACAACTTCCAAATACATCACTATCAAAGGTACCGAGTAATCTTAATTTTAAAATTTGTGTATAACTTCGCAGAAAGAAGAAAAAAAAACGTGCAGTCTGATATAATTTATATATTTTTTTTTTGCTTTCTTGATGAAAAAGATGTATCCTGCGATTGTTTAATGACCTAAAAAACACTTGGCCACTGTGAAACGAAATGCTACAGAGAATATAAGAATAAAGCTCAAAAGCCCTTCGGCATTTCGACATAATCATCAATTGAGTCACGTACCTTTAAATGCAGATTCCTAAAGCATCACTTCGAAAGTAGGTCAAACTAAAATCGCATAATAATGCTTTAAACCCTAGATGGATTCTACCTTAGATAATACCGACCAAGATATATATATACTGATCAATTGGATTTAGGAAAAATATGAAATTTCTTAATTTTGGAAGATTCCATGTGTTCTACATGGCAAGGCAAAGACAGATTATTATGGTTGAAAGATAAACGACAGGTGTAGAAGAGGGGTATTCATGCTCACATTGTCTGCAAGTAAGAGACCAAGCAAAATAGTTATCTCCAAGAAACAAGTAAAACGCTTTAATGCTCTTTTTCGTAATCGTCCTTGGTTCCAAAGTTCTTGCACCAGATCTGTGACGGAATTGGGCGTACTGGCATGTGTGGCCTTTGCTGAAATAAATACAAAGCTTTCTCAAATCGTGATCATCAAACAAAAAAGTAGAAACTCTGGCGCAGCATGGATTCAAGCATTTGGCTTCCAAAAATAAAAGAAATAGAAGTAATCGATCATTTGCACCCAAACCACTCTTTAAACCATATTTGAAGCACTTAAGTTGCAAGAGCTTCTTAAGATTAGATTTTGGCGTCGAACTACAGCAAAATGATCAATAAACTCTACTAAGACTGTGTTACACAAACATACAACGTAAAGTAGCATGGCAATTGGAAACAAGGTTTGGAGAGAGTTCAAGAGATCTATAAAAGGGTGCGAATCAAATTCAGGTCACAGGCAAACATCACAATTCGGTTACCATTTGCAAATACTATACAATAGTACACATCTGTCATGTATACAGCTGATGGCCGATGAATCATTGGCGATGGCTAAGAATTCATGAAACAACAACTGGAACTAGATACAGCAAATGAAACACATTGTAATGTTATTCGGGACAGCCTGATTGTGAAATATATAATCAAAAAGCCATCTGCTACAATAGATTCAAACAGACTGTATATCAGAAACATCCAAACTTGCAGGACGTAGGCAGCGTTGAATCTCTATTGATAAGCTACAGAAGTTTATCAAAGATAATTGAGACAAAGGTTCCCTAAATCAAGCTAGACATTGAATTGGAACCAGGCAAAACCAAAACTATCTTCTTCCAAGCCATTCCCCTTTACCCATTGACTAATGACAAACACAGACCAACAAATTAACCTTTCCAGGATCAAATATCGAAAGCCATTCCCCATTCCCCTTTACTCATTGAATATTTATGTTACCCATAGTAGTGATTCTCTTATTCATCTTTTCTAATCTCTTATTTCTGGCAAATAACACACATTTACTTTGTTCAGCATGGAATGGAGTATATACCTCGAGCTCCGCAGACTTCATGGCGATGGGGATGCAGACAAGAAAGATGCCGAACATTGCCATGGCGGTGTTCCGACGCCAGTGCTTGGGCCTACAGTAAGGTCCACCAGACATGCTCCAAACCTTGGCTCTAAAATCGCCACCTTCTCCTCCGTGTCCATGCTCAGCCCCTCCCATTTTCCTTAAATTGCAGTTTCCTTTCCCTAATTCGATTATGAAGATGAACAGATCGATCAGTAAGAAAAAGGAAAATGCTGTAAACTCAACCAAACCCTAGCCCACTAACAACTAATTACAATCTACATTGATGATAGATTCTTAGAATTGAGTATTCAAATAGCATGATTCCAGAGAACTGGAGGCCAGAGATCGACTTACCTCAACTAAATCAGAAGAATCGCAAAGGACGAAGAAGATGAGACTTCTTGCACTTGTTCTAAAGAGCAAGTTAAAAGAGGGTGAATGATACGAGTTTACGCATTTGTCTGTAATTGATCTGAATACTCAGGGTGTTTTACGTCTTTAGCGACATAATTGACCTATATTGCCCTCACGTCGAATCATAATGTGTTGTTTCTCCATCAGTTTCTCGTAATTTTTAAAGTACGCAATGGGCAATAAAGTCTTTTAACTATCCAAGAAAATAGAACTCAAACAGCAGGATGTTCACATATAGAACACTGGAACGGGTAGTCAATGCATTGAATCTTAAAACGACACGGTGTCTTTATCTACGATCCAGGAACGGTGTGTAAGGTCTATCGAGGTTCTTGTTACCTTCCGACACCTTGGAGTTCCAAGAGGTTTCGCCTGAAAATAGATGGCTTGCGACGGAGCAGATAAAAGTCGGCGCTTTTTCGTGGCGGTTCACGTCGGTGCCGGATATCACGCGCCGGCTAATGAGAAAGCTCTTAGATCCGTCATTAGACGCGCTTGCCTAGCCGCGTCGACCATCCTTCGCCAGGTCCTATTTCAGTGGTCTTTACACAGTCAATTTCTTTTCATGAATCTCAAATAAAGCTCATGACACATACGTACGATGGACTGGATGATATAGAATTGAGAAGACCATACCTTGATGTGTGATCTTTACTTTTTATCTGTTGAATTTAGGATTCTGGTGGGTGCATAGATGCTGTTTCAGCCGCCATTGAAGTTCTCGAGGTACTTGTTCGACCTTTGCCCTTGATTAAATCAGAAATAACTCTGTAGATGTCTGCAATAGCTGCTTCTTAATTTTTCTAGCGTTTCCTATGTGAATCTTTGTTATATTAGGATGATCCGATCACAAATGCTGGTAGAGGCTCTAATCTGACAGAAGATGGTCACGTGGAATGTGATGCTAGTCTTATGGATGGCGATTCAGGGATTTTTGGAGGCGTTGGAGCAGTTCCAGGTACTTAGAAAGCTCTTATCTCAACCTTCGTCGTTGTAACATGTGTCTCAAATTACACTATTCATCAAATTGCCGATTGGAGGATGAACTATAGATCAGGTGTCAGAAATTCCATCAAGATTGCTGCTTTGTTGGTGAAGGAGCAGTTGAATGGCTCAAGCCTATTAGGCCGTATACCTCCTATGTAACGTATCACCCTTCTCTGTTCTGATATCACAACCCAGCTTTGAATCTGTTTCTATAAGCATTGAACTTTCTGATTCTGCCTCCCCAGGATGTTGGTTGGTGAAGGAGCTCGACTTTGGGCCAAATCCAGAGATCTTATTTCGCCTGAAACTGTCACAGAAGCTGATCAGGTTGAGATTTCCACATTCTCTTGCGTTACTGTCATTCACCTGGGTGTTTTATTCCTTGATAATTATGTTTAAGTATTGTATGTTGAAACAGTGGCTGGTTACAGAGAGAGCAAGAAATCAATGGAGAAAGTTCAAGAGTATGCTTTCAGAGGTAGAGGCAAAGAATAACCTTTCTTCTGAAAAACGATATAGGGAAATGGAGAAGAATGAAACATGTGAGGAAAAACCATTACCGTGCACAGCAGTAGATGAAGACAAGATTGTGGATACTGTTGGCGTTATTTGTGTTGACAGTGAAGGACACATTGTTTGTGGGTCCTCAAGTGGTGGTATTGCAATGAAGGTAATAACAATCAATTCCTCATTCTTATCTCCTGAAAGAAAAACTGATTCTCATGTTATGATATTGTATTTCAGATTAGTGGCCGTGTCGGTTTAGCAGCAACATATGGTTCTGGTTGTTGGGCATCCTCTAAAGGATTATCCGAGGCTCCAGTTCTAGTTGGTTGTTGTGTGTCTGGAGCTGGAGAGTATCTTATGAGAGGATTTGCAGCTAGGGAATGTTGTACTTCATTATCACTGTATATTTCCCTAAACCCTTCTTAATGGTTATGCTCTTTTTGGTGTGGCTTTGCTCTTCTGTATCAGAGCTAAGAAGGGATTTCTTATGTTCTTAGTTCACAGGCTGGTCCAGCATCTGCCGCCATGAAGGTTTTACGTTCTGTGATGCAACAAGAGGGCTCAGGAAGTGGAGTTACTGATAGAACTGCTGGAATTCTAGTAGTTCAGGCGGATGCTTCTGTAGCTGTAAGCCCAAGAACTAGAAGAACCTTCTCAGTTTTTTGCTTTCTTTTGGTTGTTAATCGTACTTCTGGTTGTTCTGATTTCACTCAAGGTCCCTGGAGATAGGCTGGAGCTAAATGCTGTCGAAATAGCTGCTGCGTACTCGTCACAGTCTTTTGGTGTAGGATACTATGGGAACTCTATAGACAAGCCAAAGGTTTGGCCTTTCTTTTAGATACCAACAAAATCATGTCATCGTTTATGGTGGAGTTTGAAATCTAAGTTTACGATTGTTGGTTATTTTGTTGTTTCCTTGAATAGATTTCAATTCTCAGGAAGAAGAGAGGGAAGAACGAAGCTGGAATAGATCATTTTGAAGCCGGGATTGATCTTCGTCCGACCTGTTGCGGGAGAAGAAGAGGAGCGAATGGAGAGAGTGCAGCCACGGTCAGATGCAATGGTGTGTAAGCAAATTTGGTGGATGCACCGGCGGGGCAGGAAAGCACCGTTGCGGATGTTCAAATGGATAAGATGCGACGTAGTGGAGGAGGAACAATCGGTAAACATCAACGAAGCCATTATAGACTGCTCGATCGTGGCTTCCAAGTTAGGTGTAACAAAAGTAAAGTAGAATTATGTTTTGATGTGGCAGAAAAAAAAAAGTATATATAAGGTTTCTTCCTTAAACGCAGGCCCAGCAAACCCGAACAAAGGAAATCCATGTTTTCGGTTAATTTCTTCATATAATTTTAGTTCAAAAATTTTTAAATATCTGTAATAGTAAATTTTTTAAAAAAAGAGTTACTTTTAAATTGCGACAATTCAAAATTCACGATCTGCTCTACGTAAACCTACACTAATAAATCCACAATGTTAGCCCAATATACTTAGAGCTCTCCACTATACCAATTGAATTAAACAAATACAACAAAATTCTCCATTAAAAGGATTGTCATCTTGATGACATGCCATACACTACTACTAGATTA
Organism: Schrenkiella parvula; assembly: GCA_000218505.1. Classification (NCBI taxonomy): domain Eukaryota; kingdom Viridiplantae; phylum Streptophyta; class Magnoliopsida; order Brassicales; family Brassicaceae; genus Schrenkiella; species Schrenkiella parvula. The sequence continues at coordinate 60,369 of AFAN01000113.1, forward strand.
TGATGCTTTATTCATATATCTTCCCTCCCCAAAGATTCATGTGAAGACATAAACCCCACCACATTTTTCACCCAAACTAATATCATTCCCTCTTTATTTTTCTCCTATATTCTAAATGAATTTTTATGAGCATTTTTTGTGCAGAATTTCATCAAATCTTTTATTAAATGCTTTAAATTAAATTGATTATCCTTTTGGTTGATTGAGCTATGAGCTTACTTTAAATCATTAGATTAGTCATTGGTTATATGGTATCAAATTGAAGGTTATCAAATGTATTATTACATAGAAATAATATAATAAGAATAATATTATGTTTCCACAAACAAATGTTTTTGTATATAAAAAAATGTTTGGAAAAATGATATGCATTAAAAGATTAGTCCAAAACATTAACTTGTTAACTTTGTTAGTATCTTTATTGTTAACACCCTCATTTCTCTAGTAATTCATGTAGTTTTGTCTTATCTAGTGATAATTATATATTTGCAGTCTCATTCAACCTTTAAACTTCTTTTATCAGCTCGTCCTTTTTTATTTGCAAACACTTGAGACCGTCATGGAAACTAGCTAGGTTTGCTAGCATTTCTTTCATTTCGTTTTTGGAAGATAGAATGACTTCTTCTTTACCTAGAAATAATGCAATAACAGCCTTTTCAACAGTTTCTTTACCCAGAGATAATGCATATCATTCTTGAATAGTAGAATGAGTTTTTTTCAAGTCTCACTGATACATCAATCACTTTTTTGAACATGGAATATCTGGATCTACTAACTTCCAGTTCCTTATCTTCCTTCTGCATCTCATTATCATTTTGGTCATCTTTATCGATATCCCCTAATGAATCGTTAGTTTCACAAAATAACATAAATTTCAACTCAACACTTTCAGGTTTTTTTGGAATCAGATGACAGTAAAATTTGCCAGTGAAACCAAAAGATCAGGATACATTACATTTATCTTCTTCAACCTACTACCCAAACGAACTTGAGACACACCATGAAACCTATTGCTGAGTATTTTGGGACACGTACCATGAAAACTATTGTCAAATACTTTGGGATACGTACCATGAAACCCCACTGAAACCTACAGAAAAACTTCATATCAAGCTTGATTCTCTTAACAACTTCAAGATAATTCTCTGAGAAAAACTCAAGATGATTTTCTGAGAAAACTCTAAAACAAAAAAATAAGACTAAATTGAATAAAGAAAAAGATTTATTTTTAACACGTGATAGAAATAATCTTTTAGAAAAAAATGAAAAAAGCAAATAAGTTACGATTTTATAAAAACAAACAAAATATTATAAATTTATTTTAAAACAAAACAGTGGAATGTTGGCACTGAAAGTGTTTGCAAAAGCTTGAAGGAAATTTATTTAATTCAAAGAGCAATTAACAACGTACCAACGTTTGACAACTGGGACATCTAGCAGGTGATGGCACTGGATCCCAGGACGTCAAAGCGATTGTCGAGCAAGATTCCATGAGCTGTTGGTACGGATATTTGATCACACTTTGTGTGTGATAAAGCTTTGCAACTTATATTACCGTTATCTCTGGATGGGCTTGTGTCGTCGGCCCATTTCCTTTCTCTTCCTCTTTCATCTTTGGCCCATTTTCTGTTTCTAAACACTCAAACTTGATGCAACTATGAGTCTATGACATTAAGGGAGTTAAAGCATAAACCAAAATTCCAGTCGAAAATGTGTATCAATATCTTAAAGTCTCAGTAGGCCTTAGAGGTTCTATATAGTTTAGTATACTTTGTTGTCGCTGAGGGAGGACGAGTAGAAGAGACTTGGGTGGCTCCTGAGCAGGAGAAGCTGAAGCTTCCAATTTGAAACAAAGGCCACAAGATGAAGATGCAACTGTAGTAGGCAGTGCAAGAGGAGGACATCACTTGCTAGGTTCTGATTCCCATCTTGACTTCCTCCATTACTTTCTTCTGAATATGCTTTATAACAATGTCTCTTTGCTGCTGCTGCAATTTCCACGCTTTCATTACGTATTCATTTTCTGAATAAGTTTAAACTAGTTCTGGATCCAATGACAGACAAAAAAGTAAATACAACTAAAAATAGGACATCTTACGAAAGACCAGAACAAACTATTGGATCTGAAAAAAGTAAGACTTGTTAATTCAAAAAAGACATCATCAATCTTCGAAGGTCACTGGAAGTTGTGAATTCTCTTAGCCGATGTTAAGGTGTTGGATAAAAGCATGGCTATGGTCATTGGTCCTACACCACCAGGAACGGGTGTGATGGCTGATGCAACTTTGCAAGCCTCCTCATAGCAAATGTCTCCAACCAATCGATAGCCACGTGGAGCATTTGGATCCTACAGTTCATAGTATTTGAATGTCACACACTGGATTGATTTAAACAACCATTGTAACTGCATTGTTCACTTACGTCGACAGGGTTAATCCCAACATCGATGATGACAGCGCCCGGTTTTATCCAGCTTCCTCTAACCATGTTTGGTTGCCCAACAGCTGAGATTATGATATCAGCTTGCCGTGTGATTTCTTCAGGGTTTTTGGTTCTTGAATGGATGATGGTAACAGTTGCATCCTCCCTCTACATTTACAAAATACAGACCCAAAAAATGTAACAACTAGTTATCAAATGTCCCAGTGAAAAAAGAAAAAAGGATGGCATCATTCTTGAAAAGGTGTCATTACCTGCAGCAACAGAGCAGCTGGCATACCAACAATGTTACTCCTTCCGATAACAACGGCTCTTTTCCCTTTGATCTCAACGTTGTATCTGTGCAACAACTCAATGCATCCCTTTGGAGTACACGGAACGAATAAGGGTTCTCTTCCTCGCATGGCAAGCCGTCCTATATTTAGCGGGTGAAATCCATCAACGTCTTTCTCTATGCTAACCGCATTCAATATGTTCTGTTCATCCATATGCTGCATATACATATAACATCCCAAACATTCTACTGTAAATCACTGTCCTTTTATAAGATATGGAAATGATCTTTGTTTCAGGGGCTATACCGATGGTAGAGGCAACTGAACAAGGATTCCATGGACAGAAGGATCATCGTTGAAGCCTGAGACAGACTTCAACACCTCTTCTTCTGAGGAATCTTCAGCTAGACGGACCTCAAATGAGTTAATTCCAACAGATTCACAAGCTTTCTTCTTGTTCCTCACATAAGTTGCGGAATCTTTTCTGTCCCCAACAAGGATTACAGCTAAACCAGGAACCACACCGATTGATTCCTTCATTCTTGAAACTTCGGTTGTGATTTCATCTCTTATAGTTTTTGCCACAGCCTTTCCATCAACTGTCGAGAAGAGCAATTTCATTATTCAGATTACATAACAGAACAATTGAAAAGAAAATCTAGAACATTCGAACTTAAGTTTCTAGAATTTCCAAATTTCGATGTAAAGCTCAATCAAGTGCAGAAAGGTTTGAAGTCTATATACCGGAAGTGACAGGAGACGGAGAAGAAGAGGATTGAATGGAGAGAGAGCAGCGACGGCCAGACGCAGTGGTCCGTAGGCGGAGTTGGCCGACGCACTGACGGAGGAGAATAGTGCCGCTGCGGCAGTTCAAATGGATGAGACGCGACGTCGTGGAGGAGGAGCAATCGGTAAACATCATCGACGCCATTTTATTACCGGCCAGACAGAATAGTAGTCTGCTCGTCGTGGCTCCGAAGTTAGGAAGCACTTAGCGATTTTTGTATTCCGATGCCAAAATTCTGGTTGTTTCATTGCCGGCCCCTCGGGAGAAGATATAAATAGTTAGGGTTGCTACGCCACCTGACGTTTTTTTTTCTTTAGTAAAATTAGTATTAGCGCGGATTACAATTTTTGTTTTTTCTACAATTGATATTTAAAATTAATAAATCAATTTGCTAGTAGTATTTTTGATTCTCGATTCACTAATTCAGCTAAGTAAATAATAGTACGTGTAAATTAGAAATCATCATTTTCTTGTTCGTCACCTAATATTGGTTTGGACGGATTACGAATAGACCAATATGGGTTTTGCCTAAGATAATGAGATTTTTTAGGCCCATATATGAGATAAATGGGTCCAGTTAGTCTTTATTGTCGGTTTGAAAACCGGTTTGCTTTCAACCGGATTTAGTGCTAAGTATAGCTCTAACAATTGCCGGTTTAGTGCTAAAACCGGTTTGCTTTTTTTGCCAACGCAACATTTGGAGTTTAGATGACGGAGGATATTCAAATGTTGTAATTTTAATATTGATTTGAGTTTATCTTGGCAGATCACAGTTGATCTTACATTCACGTTATGGATGGCTGAGATAAGAAAAATATATGGATATAAATACTATAAAATAAATATTTATAAAAGATATATGTAAGACCCATTAAAAATAAAATAGAAATAAAAATATGAAAGAATCAATGGCAAATTTTTTAATAAAAAATATGATAAATTATAAATCGAAAAACTTCAAAGAACTATTGAAGTATTGGGATTTAGATTAAAAAATATGAAACCAAGTAAATATTTTTAAAATAAAACATGGAAAAATTACAAGGATCATAAAAATAGAATATAATAAAAATTATAAATTATACTAATAAAAAGTTCATATTTGGGACTCTTTAGGCCATCCACATCATAAAAAATAGTTCTAAAAAAGGG
>AFAN01000114.1:0-63528 GCA_000218505.1 Schrenkiella parvula
AAACTTTTAAAATTCTCTCAACTTTCAAAATTGTCAAACTCCACAAAAAAAATTTTCAATAACCCCACCCCTTTATACATTTTTTTATTGGAAGTTTTTCATAACCTACTAAGACAAACACCTGACCTGAAGACACATTAAAACGAAATCATCTCTAAAGGAAGATCTTGGCAAGTAAACTCTCAATTTAACATATTTCTATATTTCAAAAATAAGGCTTGGATGTTATCTACATCTTTTTGGTTAATTTTGTAATACGTGTAAGAAACTCTAAAGTGACATTCTTTTTAAAATAAAAGAAGTATTAGTTAGCCAAAACAAAACATGTATTCAGTTAAATAGATCAATAAAAGGATTTACTGATTATTAGCCTCCTGAAAAATAAGCTCGTCTCAGTTTCCAACAATGTCTCTTGAATTTTTTTCATTGGTCCAAAAATTTTCGTTCTCTTATTACTACTAATTTTTTCTCTGCTTTCTCCAAAACCTCTTTTCTGACTTTATCACATAACATTTGTAATCCAAAACAAAAACAGAGAAGAATGAGGTTAAGTCATACCATATTAATCATATTGGCAACAAACATGAAAAAAAGGTTTGATATTGTGGAGAGGTCGACTTACAATAGCCTTGAAGCCTCTGTACTTTGCACAGACATTGACCTATCTTAATGTACAACTATTTCATAAAATTAAGTTAATGAGAGAAAGATGATACAGTCATCTACATTTTTTTAGTTTGCTACCTCCATCTGTTAAATGAAAAACCCACTCCACTCACTACTCAGATCTGAGATTAAGTGGAAGATCTCTTGTGTCATCCATAGTGGTATGGTCTACTTCATGTGTTCTTCACCCCATTAACTGATGGCTAAAGTGGTTTCCATCTATTATTTGAAGCCTACTGACTAAAATTATGCGCCGGTGAACAGACTTCTGAATACCAACAACAAAATAGTCTGTAGCAAACTCATTTCTATTGGCTAACAGGGATACTACCGCTATGACGATCTTCTAATGGCTTGCTTCAGCACAACAATTTTGGTCTAATTAGAACTAAATACAATTATGATTCAATTCGAATAATTTTTTACAATCCAATATATCTAAAAAAAGTTAAAGATTTGAATTCCTATAATTGAAATTACACGTCATAATTTATTTATTATACAAATAAATTAAAAAGTAATTTGAAATTTATAAACAAATGAAAGTAAAATATTAACCAATTATTATGAATTTTTTTTTCAATTTTATAAACATGCATAATCATGCATGATCTTTCAAAATATTACCGGTTTGGTTTACTTACAAAACTCCGAACCGATCAACATTTCAGTTTTTTTTCTAATTTTCTCAAAACAACATATTCAAAGAATTTTTCGAAAATATATTTTTAAATCTAATACAAAAAATCAAACTGAATATAATGAACTAAATTGATCCAATTTTAGTCTAATTAGAATTAAAAAACAGTTGTTGTTTAATTCAAAAGAATTTATGTAACCAATATACCCAAAAAAATGAATAACCGAATCGATCAGAATTTCTATACCCGAAATCATATGTCTAACTAAAATAAAGAGATCAAACTATTTGAAATAATATTCTCTTTATTTTTTATACATATAAATTAAAAAATAATTTAAAACTTATAAATATATAAAAAATAAAATGCTAAAAAATATTTTTGATGTAGTTATTTTATTAATATTTATATATGTGCATAAATATGGGATATTCACCTAATATATGTATATATAGAGATATATTGATACTAAAGAATTTAGAGATCGAGTTTATTTTGTCTCAGCATCATAATATGTAACTAGAATTTAATTATATATATAGGCTACTTGTATTTTAAAGTTGCAATCAGATGAAGCTCACTTTTAAGTTATATACATTTATTTTTCAGATTGACTTTCTTTTACAATAGAAAATTAGTAATTTGAATGGTGTATTTTTAAAGAATTTCAAGCATAAACATGGTTTGTTTATCAAATATGATCAAATATTTTTTGGGTTTTGAGTATTAACGACGAACACATAATAATACGTTAAAAATATATGACAAAAAGAAGCAAAAAAGTAAATGTCGTTTATTAAGTTCTAACATGTTATTAAAATATGGGTCACATGTTTCATATTTAAACTTAAGAACATATCCAACACTACTTCATTTTTTCACTCCCAACTCTATTTTTGGAATAAAATCATCTTCAATCCTATTATATGTTCACCTCTAAAATGGAGTAAAATTTTGGTTTATTCCAAATATGGAGTAATCTTATTTATTTTTCTATTTTTTTGTGTGTGTCTAGTTACTTATTTGTTTTCATATGTCAATAGTCACCTAGAATGTATCCTAATTTTTGGCCTATCCTTCTTCTGATGATCGATTCAACCAAATAGAAAGCATTTCCAACTTTGAATTATTACATCAATATTCCAAAAATCAAAGTTGTCGTATAACATGTGAAAGTAGAACAATTGAATAGAAATCGAATTCAAAAAAACATTTTGTTAGGAAAATTTCAACTATATTTATAAATTAGGACATAAAACATGTATGGTAAATTGATAATCTCATTAAAAATCCATATTAAATACAAGAAGTAGTTAAACATTATATATCAACGAAATGACTTGCCAAGAAGTCGAACATTTCTTTAAAATAATTCTCAAATTTTTGTGTACTTTCTTGATTTCTGAATACACCATTAGATACTAATTTATACGTAACAGCCTATTAAAGTAATACCTTGAAAAAACAAATTAAATTAAAATACCAAAAAATTATTGTCATTTTCTAAATCGTTATTATTATTCAACCCTTTAACCCATTCTCCACGTTTTTCACCTTTATTATTATTCTTATGGCTCTGTTGTTTCTCACGTTCTTCTCGTGCAGCAAAAATTTCTTGGACGATATTCTCCACATCCATTTTCGTATTTACATCTTTACCCTTTTCACCACCGTCGTCCGGCGCCGGGATATACGGCGGTCTAGAAACCAAAACCACTTTATCCCAATCAACTCCTCTAAAGAAATCGTGACCCTTGATTTCCACAACGCTAATCCTACGGCTAGGATCTTTCTCCAACAATCTTCTAATCAGATCCCGCAACGACGTCGTTTCACCCACCAGATTCGGCGGTTTAGTTAAAATCCGGAAAAATGTTTCTTTCCGGTTCGATCCCCTAAACGGCGTCGTTCCGTACAACATCTCGTATAGAACCACACCTAACGACCACCAATCGACGGCGAAATCGTGACCTCCTCCGGTGATAATCTCCGGCGCGACGTATTCTTCTGTTCCGACGAAAGAATTCGACTTTTCGCCTCTTGAAGAATCTGACACGGCCGATCTCGATGATGATGACGAGCGCATTGGAGTAAATACTTCTTCCGGCGAAATTCCCGAGTTGCAGAAACTTGCGAAACGGAAGAGACGTTTCTTTCTCCTCGCCGGCGACGGTTTTTTTGACGTAGATGGTGACGGTAACGGCGTTCTCGGAGCTAGATTCGTTGATAAATCGAAATCCACGAGCATTAAATGTCCATTTTCTTGGATCATCACATTGTCTGGCTTCAAATCTCTGTAAACGATTCCTTGATTATGCAAATATTCAAACGCCAGTATAAGCTCCGCCGCGTAAAACCTGAAAATCAAAAGACGATAACCGGAAAAATTACTCTTTTAACCGAATCTGATCAAAAAATTTACCGGAGTTTTTGATAACAAACCAAAAATTACCGAATAATCTCGTCGGAAAACATATTTTCCGATTGCTTATTCCTCAAGGAATTGAGATTTTTTCCGGGACAATAATCGATGGCATAACCAATTACTTTATCTGTTGATAATACACCGTGAAGAGAAGGAAACAGAGGATGATCAAATCTGCTTAATACTTCTTGTTCGAAACTCACGCGCTTGTATTCATCATTCTTCGTCTTCTTCTTCTCGATCGCATCTCTAAGTATAACTTTCAAAGCAAGCAAGTTATCATCTTCGTTGTCTCTTACCAAGAACACAACTCCTTTAGCACCACGACCAAGCAGTGACAAAACCTCAAGTCGATTAAAGTCCAGAGTTGGGCTCTGCATCGAAGAGGTTTCAAGAAACGTTCGACGTTTCAGATTAGGACGATAGATTTGTTTCTTCTTCTTCTTCTTTGCTCTCTCTTAAATTATGTGTAGTTGGTGACAAGTTCTTATTATAAAAGGAAAGGTCATATACTCTGTTTTGATTTCTTGCCTTGACGGGGAAGATTTTCAAATTGGTAAAAAATAAATAAAAAGTCAAAAAAGAGAAACGAAAAATCGCATGAGATTCGTAGCGTTTGAGTTTTGACCAAATTTAAGCTTTTGAGATCTGAAACTATTTAAAATAATAATAATAATAAATAAATAAATGCTTTGCTGGGTTTTATGGTTAAGAACTTAAGACCAAATGTTCCCCCGTCGTGTCTGAGACAAACACGTGATGTCTTTGAATTATGTGACGTCATGAATGACGTTTTTTCGTGGAGGCTTAAAGCATCTAGAAGGGCGTGGATGGGAATTACATATCTGGGCCTGATGGGCTTTAAAATTAGTAGTTTATCGTACATGGTATCTGAAGCCCAAACGAGATTGTTCAATCACCAAGCATCTAGAGACTAGAAGGGAACTTTGCACATGTCTAACGAATCTGAAACCTCCAAAGATTTATAAGTACATTTGGGTAATTCTCTTATCTTCTAAAGAACGTATCTTCCAAGCTTTTACCAGTTTTTATAGCTATTTCTCAACTTAGTTCAATGTTATGATTAAAATCTTGCAAATTAATAATGTTGGTGAATAATCAAGCAATGAGTTCAAAACATTTACCAGTAAGCATGGGATGTATTTTCAGGGCTCTTAGAGGAGTTGACTCGGCTCTCGCCCAATCCGCTCCTTCTCTGACTCGTGTTCCCCTCAAGAATGATGGAATATCAGCACAAAAGTAGATTTTGCGTTTTTGGCACAAAAGAAAACTTAATTAAACATTTTTGGCGTGAACAAATTTTTTTTTTACTGGAAAACGAGATTTTGGGTTTTTGCGAAAAAAACTCAATTTTTATTTTGCGGAAACACTCGATTTTTTTTTTGGTGAGAAAATCTAATTTTTGAATTTTTTGGAAGAAAATTTTGATTTTGTATTTTGGTAGAAAAAAAATCGATTTTGCATTTGGCTAAAAATTTGATTTTGCATTTTCGGCCGAAATTTTCATTTTGTGTTTTGGCTGGAAATCAAAATTTTTCATTTTGACAGAAAAATAAAATTTTTCATTTTTGGCAGAGAAAAACTTGATTTTATATTTTTGATAGAGAAATAAAATTTTTCATTTTTGACAAAAGAAAAAAAACCTAGACTTCGCATTTTTGGTGGAAGTATGAAATTTTGTTTTGGTTTATTGTTAATTGCCTAACTGCTTGTATAAAGAAACTTATAAAACTAAAATTTACTCCAGTTAAACAGAAATGTTAATTATATCTAGCCAATTTTTAACCCTACTATAAAATTCAAAGTTTAAAGTTACAATTTTTAACACAGAATGGGATTAACACCATTTTAACATCCTCAATACTAAAAGCATCTCCATCAGTTGAGTTTTAAAAGCAGTATCTCAAAAATAAATTAATAAAAAAAATAAGAGAGAAAATGGAGATTTATGAAATACCGTTTATTCTTTTAGAACTTATGAGGTACCCTTTAAAATCCATTAACCAGTTATCAAGTTATAAGTGGTTATTTTTTAAATAAAAAATAAAATTTAATTAATTTATAAAAATATACTAAATTAATAATATTTAATACCTCAGTTTGAGTTTTTGAACCTTGGAGGTGCTCTAAAAATGTAGTTTTGAAGGTGAGGCGTGATCGTTTCTTTATATTGTTTGTATATTAAAACATTATTCTTGAGAAACATTAGTAACGTATTGCATCGTTACGACAGCGTCTTGGACTGAACTATATAGACTACAAAGAGGAGATTTCTTACGACTACATTTACAAGGCAAAGAGTCCCCTGGAGTTAGCAAAGAAGTGTCTGCGGCGGATGAGCTCCGGTTTTCTGGGACCGGTTAAGAGAAGACTGGTTAGCAGAGACGGAGGACCGGTGAATTTGGTTTGCATCATTTCCCTCACTTTCACATACCCATCGAGTGTCATTAACTCCAGAAGCTTCCTACAGCTCTGAGATTGCAAAAAGATGTATTATGTTATCAGAGCAAAAACAGATCGTATATAGACAGACGCAAGACAAATAGTTTAAGAGACTATGATCAGTTTCAGTATATGAACACAATAGCAGAAGAGGTTTAGGATTTACGATACAGAAAGATTGTATATTACCTGAGGATTTAGTACATCCATCAGGTTTACGATCTCGTCCTGCCACAAATGAAATGTTTTTAATTAGTATTTTCAGAGAGCTTGGAACCATGATGGTACGAGCTCATTCGGTGGCAAAAGGGAGAAGTATCTTTTACCTCTGGTATACCGGGATTTTGCATCACGGTACCTAGAATACGGCGAACAAGTCCATCAAAGACGACTTTATTTATAGACCCATCTGCGTTTACCCATGGAAATATAGGCACAGGTGACTTCTCACAAGTCGATTCCTTTGTTTCACCTCCGATACCCATCCCAAAAGTATCAGAGGGAGCTTTGATAGATGCTTCGTGCAAACCACTTGTTTGAGCCGTTTCAGGAAGGTTAAGAATTGTAACCTTGTGCACGCTGTTACCAGCAATTTGCTCATGCTCGTCCTGTGAAGTAATGTTGATGCTAGAGACATCTTTTGACCTATGTTCCCCAACAGCTTTCTCTAGGTAATTCACTGGCAAAGGCCGTTGAAGATTATTGTCGGAAGTTTTACCATCCCCCAATGTCAAGAAGTACTTTGATCGGTAGAAGGAATGGACAACACGGGAATTATCATACCCGTTTACCTGAATGTTAAGATGCACAGTCTTGTTAAGAAAGTTCCTTGTTAAAAGGATGTAGAGTGAAAAGATTCCGCAGTCCACGAAAGTGTTTGTAAAATAAGAGACAATAAGACAAAACCTTCAAAGCTATCCGAAATGTTTGAAGTACATCTATAACGCAATCACAAGTTTCCTGGCCTGCAGATAAACAAGCGGCAGAGGTTAGAAACAACACTAAAGAAAGTTATTAACACATGCATACGTATAAGCCAGTTTCCCTGATGCTTTTACCTGGAATATCAATAAGACGGTGGACTTCTTCAGTGCTCAGACCTTGGTCACCAGCCTTCTGAAGGGCATTGGAAACAGTTTCAAAAACACCAGGACTGAATAAACTTACTTGCTCATCCGCAGACTTAGCCATAATGAAACTAGCAAAACTGGTCATCGCTTGCCAGGGAGAGTCACCTAGACTGCCTGGTATGACGGTAGCATCAGTAGGGTTGAAAAGTTCCTTCAAATCATCAGAGTCACAGCCACTATTCATTCCTCCTGGGTCGAAGTGAAGTTCACCAGTGCGAGAGTCATCGTCTTTAAACAACTCTATTGCTTTAGCTGTTGGTAGAGTTACACGACGAACAGATACTGCTATACCAGGGAAACCCTTTTCCTTCCGGAAGTTGATTTCACCTTCGCCTAGTAGCTTCGATTTCTTAGCACTATCAGGTTCAGATTCTTCTATCTCATCAGCTCTACGTTTTAAACCTCTTCGATCTCCAGGCTCTCCAACACCTTCTTCGGGCAAGGATATGGACATTGAGAGTTCACCGGAAGAAACCAGTGAAAAGAAATTAAAAACATCGCCACATTGCAGATCCGACGTAAGAGCGACTCCCCCAGCCATTAGGTCTCTTTCATGTTCAAGAAGCCAACTGGAGAACTTGGCTGCTCTTGTCCCAGTATTAACCGGGAATGGAGACTTTGAAATACTATGCAAGAAGTTTGGAGAAAGCACAAATGGCTGTCCACCACTTCCACCAACCTGGAACACATTCATAACAACTTTCAGTTTTCTTTACAACTAGAATTATTAAGGTGAAAACATCAAAGTGGGGTAAAGAAAACTGTTTCTTATTCACCCTCTCATCCAAACATCAAGCATGCACGCAATGTGGTTTTGACAGCAAATCGAACCAACAGAAGGATGAAAACATAATACTTCAAAGTTAAACATGAAACTTCACATGGACACTCATATGCCTCTTCATAAAATCGAGAAGCATATAATAAAAGCCAGAAGCCAGAAATTTTAATTCTGTAACAGGAAAGTAGTAGGTAGTTTTACCAGGAACTTTTTGTCTCGGAGGTAGCTATAGGCTGTAAACAGGTCTCTCTCTGAATATCGTCGTAAGGTATCTTCCAGAAGATTTGGCATACCAGGTGCAGTGGGCATGCTCAGAAAGACAAGCTTTAACAGCTCTACAGCAGTAGAAACTGCTAGAGACTTCCTTACTTGTATACTACCATTGTCATTTCCATCTAAAGGGTTAAAACTTTGATGAAGACGATAATGTCCAGATCGTCGAGATGTATCTTTAACTTGATCCAGAGAAGCATTTTGAATGTCCTCTGAGTGAATTGCCGGTAGAACCGTTTCACCCCCCTGCAAGTCCATAATTTTAGTTTATCATAAATTGGGAAAAAAAAACGAAGAACAAATGAAATTAAGAACTTCCGGATCAGGGTGAATGAGATGGCACATGGTTCCAGTAAAATTAGTATATGAAGAGTTGTAGCAATAAAAGTGAAATATCAAAGGGAAGTGAAGCAATTGTAAGGATGGTGTAAAATAAAAGAAAAAGAAGCAATAAGAATGCACCTCATCAACTGTATCCCTGTTTGACCATTCCCGAGAGCCCGGTTTGGTCCGTTTAGGGGCTACCAGTTTAGCCATCTTCTTGAGCTCAAGAACATCATTAAAGGCTTCACTTATACTCTTTTCACTGAAGTCATCCCATTTTTCTTCGTCAGAAAAAATATCTTTACAATGCTCAACACAACCGGTATCCGTTCTAACAAGAATATGTGAACTGCTGCTCTCCGGCAAACACTTCTGTTTCGTCTCTAGATGTTTTGCATAACGCTCACTGAGCAGATTGCAAAGCTTCATGACCGCCTTCCGAAATTTATCATTCTTCATCAATATCTGAGTCCGTCGCTTGCAAGCTAAAGGAGGTGCGGGCAGTTCTCGAACTGAAGCCCAATTTACTCCATGAAATTTTGCCCCCAGAGCTGCACGATGTCTAACATATTGACTTAACAATTTCCTGACCGAAGAATATTTGTGTCAGTGGTGTAACCAAAATAGATAATTATACCCTATTTTAGATAGGAGATTACCTGTCGGCCTCATCTGTCCATGAAAATCTTTGTGAAGGAGTTGATGTGGTCTTTGAACTTGCATACTGGTTGATTAGAGAAGAACACTGGCCTTCATCTTCAGTAAGATCCCTTATCTCTGCATTTTCTTGTTGATTGTGCTCCTCATGCATCGGAATGGGGGCTTGGTCTTCGTTTAATGAATTTAGAACATTCTCACTATTTGAGGCATCAGAATTTAGAACGTTCTGTCCATCTACTATTTTCGATCTGGCACCTTTTCCAGTAGTCTTTACGGGAGTTTCTCTTTTTCTTTTCCCAGAAGATGAAGAAGGGCTATTTTCTACAGCGTGATTTTTATCTTTTGATTTTGATTTCAAGCGTCTTCCACGCTTCGTATGATAGACATGCATAACCTGGAGTATGGAACCAAAAAATATAAGATACCTCACCCACAAATCAAGAAGAGAAAATGAGAACATCCAGGTCAGTCTCTGTTCCTGAACGCTTTAACTCGAATTTCAATTAGCTTCATGGTGAGTATTTTCAAGGTGAAACATCGAAGAATCAAGGTTCCCAGTTGGCATTATCTCTAAAACCAAAGACAATAAGAATGCTATTGGCAAAATTACCACCTGGTCTCAAATAAAGTTTCCTCAAATAAATTAGACAATTTTAACGATGTATACAGCACCATGCAACTCATATCTTTACCTGCTCTAAGGTCAGTTTCAGATCCTTAGCAATTTTCTCACACTCTTTGAATGAAAGTTTTTCCTTCTCATCGGTTGCAATACGCTGTAAGAGCGTAGCACGCTGTTCTGCTGTCATGACGCGATCCGAGGCCCATGAGCGGAAACGGAAAACCTAAAAGAACTGACAGTTAGAACCTGTTTTCTACATACCTAACATAACCGACAGCTGAAAATTATGATCACAGGAGAAGATAGAATAGAGTAACCCATATACATATTTTTTAAGTAGGCTACAGTGATTATTTTGTTTATTAGAAAATAACACTCAATTGTTGTATCTATATAGAAGATCAAGCTTATACCTCTTGAACAACAGATCCCGGAAATGCTTGCTTAGCAGCTCTGTGATCAGCAGCAGCATAGCAATATTCTAAAGTTAGCCAATATTCATCTACAGCATCTCTATTTGATAGAATAAAGTCATGTCGAATACGAGGACGGAAATCAAGAGACATGACACTTGGTGTAGCAGCAACAAACACAGGTTCCTCTATATAAGGCTTAAGCTCCATTGCATGTGTTAGATTGGCATACTTCTCTTCAATCTCATCGCGTCTGAGTCTATTACTTACCATCTGAATCAACTAGAAAACAAAAATAGGCACAAGCAATAGCTTATTTGTCTTTTAAACTGCACACTCTATGAAATATGTACCTGAAATATGGTACTTGAGGTACCATGTAACTATTAGTATTACCTTTAACCGGCGCAAAATATCAATAAGCATTGATAATCTACCAGTCGCAAGAGTATCCATTAGAAGCTTATAATCTTCGCTAGGAAGCTCAGAAAGACGCATAACCTGTTTGCATTTCTTCATCATATCATCAGCTTTCTGTGTAGATCCAACAACTTGTAAAAATAGTTCGAGCGGCATGGCTCTAAAAGCATCTTCAAGTGCAAACAAATTCTCAAATTTATTATGATCATGTGTAGAAGAAAAGGCATTGTCCCATCCAGGTAAAGAACTAAAATAGTTCCAAAGGAAACAGTGTAGGAGCTTCACACGAACCATCTTTGCAAGCACAAACCCATTGGCGCGCATCGCTCCTGATTTGCTAGCTCGTGCATCCAAATCCAAGTTACTTTGACCTCTCTGAATGTCATTCAATACCGGAATTGGCTCGTTGCTTTTTCTCTTCGACAAGTTTTGGCCACGGAGTCCTAGTTCGAAAGACCTAATCCTATCATGAATATCATTAAATTCTTCTGGAGTCAATCTTTTAACGGATGGATGCAAAACTATCACAGAGCTACGATTACGACCACAGTTAGTTACATTTGGGACACTAACGGCCATGCATTCGCAGAGTCCTTCTTGTTGAAGCCTGTTTAGAAGTCTGTCAATGGTTTTCCTATCCACCTTGGAACTCCTGTCTTTCTCAAGGCTAAGAAGCCACTTGTGTAGCTCGGCTCTCAAAACAAATTTCTCCTCCTTTAACAAGCCAAGAAAGAAAAAACAGTCAGTTGGAAGGGAAGAAGAAAGAAAAATTATGGAAAACAAAAAGAGAAGAGTAAGTACATTTAAGCGCTCAAGTATCTTACGCTCTCTTCTAGCATTTTCAACTGTGATCGGATGAGGTTGATGCACTTTTGGTTTAGCCGCCTTCGATAGAACAAGATGGTTCATTTCCGACAAAGGCAAATCAGGGGACCCAATTGCAGCATCAATGACCTTATCACCGATCTCATGGAATGATTCTTGTAAGTTACGACGTGCAAGCACGTTTCTTCTTGTGGCATTAGATGGGGAACAATGGAGAACTCCTGAATTTCTTTCAGAATCGGCTAACCTTCCAGGTGTAGCAAATTTGCTAACTCCTGAGTTGCTTTCAGAATCAGTTAACCTTGAAGGTGTAGCAAAGTCAGCGTCAGAAACTGGAAGACTGTGTTCGATGGAGGTCTGAGTCAATCCACCAGTACCATGAGGTGTGCTAAAATCATTAACCGGTACGTTATTTTCCCTGCTAATATTTTCAACTTTATCAGGAAATAGATCAGAAGACTTGGACCCAGCATTGCGAGAAGTCCAAACTCGAAACACTCTAGTCTTTTTGTGGCTTTCTGCCTGTAAATGCATCCCGACTCTTGAACAAATACTATAAAGCCGAGAATAGCTCTTCTTCTTATCAATTCCAAGTCTTTCGCATACCTGGTAAAAATAATAATTTGCGACTCTTTAAAGTAAGTATTTTTCTCCGAAAAGCTATAAGCCAAACCCATCAAATGAATACCTCCATCACAGCCAATCCTTTAGATCCTTCAGCATCAACCATATCATAAATTTGATTATCTATTGGAAGCTCCAAAGTTTGTTCTGTTTTTTGTATACTCCTTCCAAATTTCAGGAGTTGCTTTTTCCCACAATAGTTAAAATCTTTTGCTGAAAATTCTTTCAACAAACGGAGGCATCGTTCGACCTACAAAAGAACAATCAACATGGAAGCCTTGTTGTCCATAAATTATTGAATCCAAACCAAACAGAACATAAATGCTACAAAACGGCTAACGGCCACCATATGTAGAGAAATGTAGTCGAATGACGGCATGAGATGCAGATTATATAGTTCACCTTATTGTTCACCACAGCATCAAACTCCTCGACGACGTGAGAATCTATCAATCGGCGACAAATCTGATGTTGTCCCAGAAGAAGATTCATTCAGAATATCAAAACTGAACATTAATTAAGTTCAGAAATATATGACTAAGCAATTAAACCAGAAGAAAAGATAAAAATATATATTACACTTCTCCAAGCTCTATGCCTTGAATGTGATCCCAGATAACCAAGGTCTTGCTTAACATCTGAGACGACTAGAACCTGCACAGCAAGAAAATGGGTAGAGCTAGAAAGATCTATCTTGACAAGAAAATAGAAAATGCTTCGCACTTACTAACCTTCTCGTTAGCTACTTCAAGCTTATCACAAATTGCCTGCATTGCTGGTAGAAAATCTTTGATGAGTGTATCCTCTTTCGTACTCTCGGATTGTAGACTTTCTGCGGGAGCAGTTGCCTCTAACATAGGGTCTTCTTTACAGATTTCAAACCTCTGCTGAGAACCCAAAGGCTTGGAGTAACGACTTAAGTATATCATGTTGGTGCTAATGCACGAGGTGGTTTTCGAATCCCCTTCACCATCAACTTCCTTCGTTCTCACAATCGCTGGTTGCCTCACAATCAAACCTCGAGACTCAAGGTGCTTCATGATATAAAAGAAGTTCCTCCCTTCGATACCAAACTCTTTAGCAAGTAGATTCTGTGCAACCCCATTGGATCTACATAACAACCACAACTCTTAATATAAGAGAAAACTGAATTCTCACACACCCAAATTTTTTAAGACCCAAAAAAAGAAGCTTACCTAGCAACAGCTAGCCGCTCGAGAACGCGTCGCTGAACGGCCGAGATAGTTGTGTTATTGGACTGAGCGTCGTACAAGCCAACGAAGTTACCTCGGAGCTTCTCACTAGCGACGATCCTCAAATCGAGTCTCTGAGCATCTTCCAGCAGTTGAATCGAAGGATCAGATGATCCGTACACAGTGTTCTTCGCCTTGAAGTGAAGCTGAGGGATCAATAGCAGGTTTCTCCAGAGATGTACCTTGACGGAAGGAGAGAGAGGAGGAGGAGAGAGCCGTGACCAGAGAAAAACTAGAGGGATCCCTGTATTTCCCTGACAACAGATTTCCTCCAGTGCTGTGCATACAATCGAGTCCATCTCACCATTCCACGGTGAGTTAGGTCAACGGAAAATCTTCCGCCGGTAAAACTAATCAGCCGATTTCCCGGCGACACGGAGAAAACTCTCGCCGGAGAGGTTTGGGGAATTTATAGATGGCGGGATCAGAGGACGATCGCAGAGAAAGACAATTTGAGTTCTTGGTGACGGGATCGATCTCAAAGAACTGCGAACAATAAAATAATTACGAGTTAAATTATAAATTTTACAATTAGGGGTGTGACCGTGTGAGAGATTAAGAAGAACTAAATGACGATAATGCACTTACGTCAATACATTAGCCTCACTTATTTGTTCCCCTCTAACGACGTGCCGTTTATTCACCCTATAAACGACATTCTGTTCATACATAATGATTATGTAACTTTGGAGATTCTTGTGTTTTGTTTCTGGGAAAATTGCATTTTAAATCTTTAAACTATAATCAACTAACACTTTCAACTAACACATATTTAGACTCTCGTTCTAAACCTTTAAAATAACAAAATTCATAAAAACAGTTTTTAAAATATTCTTTATATTCACGCACCAAGATAACTAAACGAAATTATTAACCCTGAAATAGAAACAGTAAACATCTCTTAAATTTATGTAAATGTGTTTATGTTATAAATATAACTATAATATAAACACGGTTATATAAATTTAACAGACATTTACTGTTTTTGTTACGGGTTTAATAATTCCGTTTATTCATCCGGCGGTGCAAATTCAGGAACTATTTTGAAGATAATTTGTATTTATTTTAAGGATTTTATTTGTGAGTTTGTTACTCTAAGAGTTTAGTTTAAAGTGAGAGTGCAAATGTGTTTAGAGTGAGAGTGCAAATGTGTGAAGGTTTAAAATAGTAGTAAATTCTATTTTGAAGGTTTAAAATGCGAGTTTTCTTTTTGTTCATTGTTTTCTCGTTTGCTAATTTTACCATCTTATTTTTTTCTGAATACAGATATTTGATCAGCAAGTTGTGTGAAATCTGAATCAGCCACTATTAAGTTGAGGTTTCGTTTTGGTTCCATGAATGTCATTGCTCATTCAGAATATAACAAATACTGTCATTTTGCTAACATGGACAACTTCCTCCATATTTATAAGATGTTTGTATTTGTGTTTAGTGGGGTATCAAGACTTTGTTTTGAAACTTTTGGAGTATGTTCTTTAATATTCTATGATACTTTATGTGACTGAGATGCTATCTTATCTTAATTTTAACATACATGTTATGTTTAGGTAAATGATATTAGTTATGTATTCTTGTATGTTTTGATACATCTTCTATTGGAACCGAGATAGTTAAATCTTTTGTTGTATCAGGAAAATGGATACTGCAGATGTTATAAACTTGAATAATGAAAACAGTTTTAGGTGATGTTGAAATGGATCTTGTCAATGATTTGATGGATGAAGATATGGATCATCATGAAAAGCCAATCCTCTAGAGAGTTTGCCCTAAAGGGTTGTAAACATGGATTTACAAAAACCTAAAACTCTGATAAATTTATGTGGCGGCTTGAGAATATGATCACTGAAAGAGATCTAGGACGAGATCACTTTCAGTTCGGTTTTAACTCGGAGGCAGTTCTCACATCTTTAACAAGATGTTTCATTTCACTTTAAATATTGTATGGTTATGTTACAGAGATAAAAATCATTACATTTAACAACTAAAAAACAATAATAAAAAGCTTTAGTTTAGAATCTGTATCTACTTTCTGAGCTATATTGAATTTAGTTCACAATAGTGTGGTGTTAACTACTATCACTTAAACAATCAATACGTTAATATTGACATTAATACAATCATTACATCATTGCATATACTTGTTAGTGCCACTTAAATACGTTAATATTGACATTAAGATGCTGATTAATTAATATTATGACTTCTTAGTCTCCTTCAAATCTATGGAAAAAAATAAGAAGAAGAATGTAGTACCGACTTAACTATTCACCTACACTTAAATACTAATCGATACTACATGGATAAGATCACGTCCTGATGAACAAACGGGTGTTCACGGCGTCATCAAACCCTACAGAGCGACAGCTAACGGCGTCTTTATTCAACGGTGTAACTTCCAAGCTAGAACCAACCCTTCTTGTGTGTGGACCGAACCACTTATGTTGCAAGTAAGAGACTCTCCGCCACGGGGGAAGAGACAAGCCACGGCTCTTCAATGACCGCTTCGCCGCGTCGCATGATTCTCTGACGATCGTCCTAAGACTCTCTTCTTTTCCTACAAAAACATGAGGCAGTAACTGCAACAAACACTCGTATTGGCGCGTTGGCCTCGCGATCTCGAACTCCGAAGCAAAGTCTAGATCAACAAAGTAACGAACGGCCGTCCGATCATTAGCCGGCTTGTAAAGGACGTCAATGAAATCGTAACTCCCGGCGGTGAGTTTAGTCGATGAGTTCCATTTGGAAACACAAACCGCAGCATCATGGCCAAGCTCTCGCAAGAACGATGCTACTTTATCTCGGAAAACAGATTTACGCCTGGATCTAAAACCGGAATATGCTTCCACTGCTCTGGAAACATGAGCTAGCAATACGTTCCTATAAGGATCATAATCGGAGAAGCTCACGGCCATCCTCACTATCTCTTCACTAGCTTCACCGGAACGTTCCATTGCAGAATTCTCAGACACGTCGGAGTTAGAGTCACAGAATGTCTGGACTCCGTCTTCTGGACCATCCTCAAGAAACCCGAGTTCGCAGAGTTGAGAAGAGTCTTGGTCTAGAATGTAGCCGTGGTGGTGGAAGATCCGAGCCTTGGCTTCATCGTCGAGTGGGTCAGTGACACGTTTGGTTCTAGAGAAAATCACCATTGATAGATAGATGAGAAGTTAGTGACAAGTGAGAAGTGAAAAAGGTGAGAGAATCAAATATAAAGTGAGTTGTGTTGAGTGAGTTATGTGGAGCATTTAGCAAAGAATATTCGTTGTTTCTTATTGTTTCTCTGTTTATTTTTTTGTTACGTTTTTATAATTTGTTTCTTTGATCTCATTTGACGCAAGACCGGTGCCTAGGAAGGATATCCGATGGTACCTGAGGATTCTTTTCAGTCGTAAATATGATGATGTGGACGGACGAGATTTAAAGTGTGCCAGTATATTCGATGTGTATTCGTACAAGAAAATATATCCGAAAGTAAAGGTTTATTTATTTGATGCAATCAATCTATTCTTCGCCATCACCTGAGTTCTTTTTCTGGTGGAAAATATTTTTTTTGTTTATCACAAATTAGTAGTTTGACGATGAACTTTCAGTGTTAAGTCATATTTGAATGAATAGTAAAGAAATTAAAAAAATATATGTGAAAAAGCTACATAAAGGGTCTTTTGAGATGAATTTTGAACATTTGATATTTTTCTCTTCGTTTTTTATAGTAATTCATACGTTATTTGAAAAGATAAAAATGCAGAAAACACACAAATCATTATTACTGATTTGACACAATAAAAATGATTTGAGATCAAAAGAATGTATGTGTGGCCGTAACTAGAATAATTTTCCCACAAAAAAAATTTATGTGTATTTTCTTTTTTGAAGAAAAATGTATAATTATATTTAAGCAAAAAAAAATTGTTTATTGTTTACAATGAATGTAACTATTTATCACTGAAATATTATTAAAAACTTGTAAGGAATGTTTGTTTCGGTTTTGACTCCTTTCCCGGATGCTAAGGTGCTGGAGAGGTAAATTCAAACCACTTAACAATGCATTCATCATATAAACTATCTCTCTGCTTTCGAATGGAGAGCAGTATGTTCCGTGTATTCTTATCAATAAATGCAACAAGTTGTTCTGCGGAGATCTCTGCTTTTCCATGTCGTCAGTTGTATCTTTCCCTCTAAACAAGGTAAATAATGGATTGGAAGACATATCTATAAAGATAGAGGCTGAGTTTGTCAAGCGTGGGCGTGTGTAGCATCGATACTAGTCTGTTCCAACTCTCTGAATAGTCACGACCCAACATTTTTAAGACAAGCAGTTTCCACACATCCATCGAGTAATTAAACACACTCAAAGAAAATATGATCTCGTGATTCCTCTGGGTGTCCACAAAGGCACCAGTTTGTGGGTTGTCCCAGATTCCAGTAGTGCATTTTATCACCTGTAGTTAGTCTACTGCGAAATGTCAGTCATGTAAGAAAATTGTATTTGGGTGTTGCATGGATGAACCAAATCCCCTTGTACCTGTTCTGTTTTTCTCGTTTTTGTTGTAATAATTGCCAAGTGGTTTTGGAGCTGAAACGTGGTAAGTATGTATCAGCGACAGTCTTCCATAAAACAATGTCTCCTCCTGCAACTTCCGAAGCTCCGATTCTATTTCATTTAGTTCTACAATGCGATGAGCTCTGTTTCTTTGTCGATACAGAGCTATCTTTACTGTAGCCTGCGCTGAAATACCCAAGTCGATAAAACCCCTTGGACTCGTGATGTCAATGATCCTACCCAGAAGAGATCAGTTATCAAAGTTTATGTGTATTAAGAGTAACTAGACTCTAACCCATGATATGTAACGCAAGGTTTATAAGAAAATTGAATTTATTCATATATGAATTTACACATTTGGCTTTGTTTATAAATTTTATATGTTATTTATTAATAAATGTGAAATGCAAAGAGTAATTGATAGTTTTGTGATCATTAATTTCAATTAAATACATCCGATAAATATTAAACGATAAGCTTTGATAAAAAAAAAGTTGATTATGAAACACTATAGTTTATTTGATTATTCTAATATTAATATGATACGTTTTCTAAATAAAAGATTATTTCAGTCTAATATCGGTGATCATATGAATTATGTAGATTATAATTCGATTTATGATTATTTTTATATGAATACCATTGCATATTTAGGAGTATGAAATCGAGTTAAGCTGTCTATTTAATACGTTTCGCTTCTGATTAAGATATTTTGTATGTTTTCGAACTATTTCGCAATTGTAAAACCATCATCCCTTACTCACTCCACCAAAAGACTGAATAATATAAATATTTACTAATTTCAAATAATTTAAATTTTTATAAAGCTAAACAATTTAAGATAATAATGATATTATTCGATTTAATAATTATGTAGTTTAACCAAAAAACCAAAATAAATCGAATAAAAGCTTGGAAACTGGACGTATAATTTTCCGTCATTTCGTCACATTCTAATCCCCACTTATTTTTCTTCATATGTTGAATAATCTACGTTCGTCACTTTCTATTCCACATTTTTTTCTTACGTACAAAGACTTGAGAGAACCACACGAAGTTTAACCATGGAGCCAGCAAATAAACTAAACCTCACGTTGTGTTTTCCCATCAGTGGTAAACAAGAAGTTGTCACAAACAATATTGTGATTCAAGAAGAGCCACCAGATCCAACAACACCAACCAGAGCACTGGTTCATAACAGAGGAGAAATCCTATCGTTCCTATTCAAAAGAGAGCCACTAGACATGCTTAAGAACACCAAACCCCGAATACGCAAAGGTAAAGTTCTAAACTAACAAAATATAATGAAAGCTAACTTAGTCTTTCTCTCGGTGAAGATTGTACAGTTTGAGATCGTAACTTCTTCAAAAGGGAGGGTATGATGTGGTCATCAAACTAAGCAGGAGAGGAGAGCATGGAGCCAAGGCCAGATAAGGAGGTAGTCAAGGTTTCTTTAGCTCCAATGGAGAACAAGACCAAAGATTCCAGCTCTAAAAACACTTGGAGAACACATTTATCTCATCTAGAGCACACAACAAAGAAGAATCATCCTCAAAGCTTTTCACATGAAGAAGATATTGAAGTTACAAACCGGCAAACCCTAATGGATTCGATGGAGATACAAAAGCAGTTATTGAAGCATTCCAACCAAACTAGGAAGAACCAAGCAACAAACACACTTGCTTTAGATTCTCAACTCATCAGAAGCATGCGGTGAATAAGATTCATACCAAAATTAATTATGGAGTTACTCAACTTCTAAACCAAAGGAGGTCCAACTTACTTTATTCAGAAGCTCACAAGTTTATACAATGTCAAACCTAACATTGGCAACTCGGAGACTTTGTGCTACTTCTAGAAGCACTATACAATGCCTTAACAAGCACCAGACCACATTGGATCAGGCAGATTCCCATATCAACAAGACCAACCAAAGCTATTCATGGAAAATGTGAAGACTGATTGGTCTATCTTTTCTCAAACCAAGATTTGGCGACCATGGGACATTTACCAAACAATCAGAAATGGTAGAGGACGTTCTTAGCTCCACCAAAATGCACATGATCAACTGGAAAAGCATATGGACCGACCTTCCTTATTTGGACTCATGCACATTCCCCACTTTTATTATAGATATTTCCCAAAAGCTATTTCCCAAAGCAGCAGCGTTTTTGAAGACATGTTCATTGAACCTAAACACTCCAAGACATCATCATTTTATGCCTAAGATCAAGATTTAAAGAAATCATCGAATTTCCTTCATTCAGCCAAATATACCGTTGTTCTTCTAAAACAGCTACTTATTGTTTAAATATGTTTGTGTTTAACTTGTTGTACATGAACACTATATATGTTCATTCTCATTCTCATTCTCATTGTAAGTTATCTTTCAATCATCTAATAAATATAACAATTTATTTTCGTTTTTAAAGAAAATGCATTTGATACATTCATTTATCTTCAAAATCCATTTAAATGATTCATTTGATCTATATATTATGTTTTACGATTTTAAATGTGCAAAGCACTTCTGATCTTTTTGACAAAGAATTCAAACTTTTTGTGTGAGTCAATTGCAGCTCAGTTGATTAAGAGAGTCAATCATCTTTTTACCGCATCCGGTCTCTACTTCTCTTCACTTTCCCCAAATCAGCTTGTCAAGTTGAGAACAAGTGATCAATAAGATTAAGGCTTCGAATCGTGAATGCAGATCAAATAATGCAGATCATGCAAATTATTCAAATTATACAAAACAAATGCAAATCAAACAGATCATGTAGAACGAATGCAAATCAAGCAGATCATACAGAACAAATGTAAATCAAATATAATAATATAAATATATTTATATTTAAAATATTTTATAAAACATACGAAACTAAAAAATGATTTATGTCTTATAATCTTACAATAGAGATAAATATTTCCATAAAATATATACATATTTTGTTTTTATAATATTACATATATTTATATATCATGTATTCAAAGCACTATAATTTTTTTTACATATATGATGTAGAATAATTATATAAAGTTACTTAATATCATAAAAACATTATAGTTTTTTTACATACATAATGTAGTATAATTTTATAAAAACATTCTTAATATTTCATATTTTAAATCTTATTTATAATATATAAATTTTTTATTATTAATATATAATTGATTGGATGTTTTAAAGTTTTAACTTGAGATTTGTTTCTCAAAAGTTACAATTATAATATAATAATTATTCTATACTTGGATATATACTAAACTAATAAAGATTTATATATTAATTATTATTTTTCTAAAAATTTATTTATTATTATTTTATTTTAAAATTTTAAAAACATTACAATTAAAAAGCAATTATAATATTTATAACTTATTTATAAAATTAAAAAAAAATTGTGCAGAATATTGGTGGACAGCTTCAATAAATGCATGATTTTTTACACATAAAAAGATGATTGTATGCAGTCCATCAATGTTTTTTTTTAGTTCTGCAATTTAATTTATGTGAATAACAAAAAAATTCAGATGAACCTGATTGTCCGGGCCATTTGGACACGGACAACCCGATTTGACATCTCTAGATATATGAAACAAAAACAGAAAAACGCAAATAAAGTTCATCTGCATTTTTCTTGCCATTCACATAAATTAAATTACATAACTAAAAAAGACATTGATGGACTGCATAGAATCAATTTTTTATGTGAAGAAAATCATGCATTTATTACAGATGTCCACCAATGTTCTACACAATTTTTTTTAATTTTTTTAATTTTATAAATAGGTTATAAATATTATATTTGATTTTTAATTGTAATGTTCTTAAAGTTTTAAAATAAATAATAATAAATAAATTTTTAGAAAAATAATAATTAATATATAAATCTTTATTAGTTTAGTATATATCCAATTATAGAGTAGTTATTATATTATAATTGTTAACTTTTGAAAAACAAATCTCAAGTTAAAACTTTAAAACATCCAATCAATTATATATATTAATAATAAAAAATTCATATATTATAAATAAGATTGAATATATAAAAAGTTTTTATAAAATTATACTACATATATAATGTAAAAAAACTATAATGCTTTTACAATATTTATATAATTGTTCTACATCATATATCATATATGTAAAAAAAACTATAGTGCTTTGAAAATATGATACATATAAATATATATTCATAAAAAAATGTATATATGTTATGAAAATATTTATCTCTATTGTAAAACTATAAGATAAAAATAATTTTTTGTTTTGTTTTAGTTTTGTATTTTATACATTTATTTATAATAAATATATTTAATATATTTATATTATTATATTTAATTTTAATTTGTTATGCATAATTTGCATAATATGCTGTTCGAAGCCAAATTATCCCATATACCATTCAAAGTCTAAAGTGTGATTTTCATTCTTACATCAAATTCAATCGAGAAGCAGTCCACGGCGATTACGCTTTGGATCTGCTTATTGAAATTGACCAAAATTCCCGTAATTAAAGCAACAGTGTGTACCTTGACGTGTTGTATCAACAAGCACAATAGTAGCTTAAGTCGTTGGTGTTTGTTATTCTCCAAAGCTTGCATCAACTGAAGTAGGACGACCTGAACATGAAGTGTTTCATCTTGAAAAGTTCTCTTTGGTTTGAGCTTCAATAGTAAAGCACGTTGATGAGTTACTGTAAAAAGAAGAGTGAAACATGTTGAGTATACGTTGAATTAGTTAACGCAATCCTCCGACCAACCGAGCTTAGCTGTTGCCCTAAATCTTGCAGATCAAACCAGTTAATCATTTAAACAAAAAAACATGTAGCATACTTCTCGTTAAATCTACTACTAAACTCTCAAATTTTTGAAACATGATTTCACCAGAACAGATCTTTTGCTTCTCGAAACACAATCGATGCACAAAGCAAAGCCAAATATCTCGTTTATATATTATCAAAAGATAACATTTAACGAAGAACATCAATGCCTTATAAAGACAAGGACTTCTACAAATTCTTGATAGACATGAACTAATGATAAAGACTTTAAAACCCAGAAGAGAAGTCTATCTAAAAACTTGAGTTAATTCGAAAATTAGGAAACGATAAAGAAAAAGAGAAAAACATCCAAAGCCAATAAAAAAAGCCATTCTTCTCCAGCCATGATGCTATGATGCAACAGCTGCATCACTTCTGCAAATTCCCCAAAACAAAAGATTTGGTTATGCGTAAAATCAACAAAACATGTTCCCGTAAAATTAGAGATACTTACGGTTAGTTTCGCAAACATGTTCCCGTAAAATTTGGCCTCCTTTTTGTTGAATTCCTTCATCTTCTCCTTCAACCGTCTCTGCTCCAGCTTCACTTCCCTATCATTTGGATGAAAATGTAGCAAATCAATCCAAGATTCCATTTAAATTGAACTTTGACAATCTCTTCTTTT
Organism: Schrenkiella parvula; assembly: GCA_000218505.1. NCBI lineage: Eukaryota > Viridiplantae > Streptophyta > Magnoliopsida > Brassicales > Brassicaceae > Schrenkiella > Schrenkiella parvula. The sequence continues at coordinate 23,506 of AFAN01000114.1, forward strand.
GATCTTCTAACATAGTGTTCACTTAGCATACGAAGACGACATTGCAACCACTATCCCAAACATAGTAAGAGACAAACCTGTTGTTGGGATCAATTTCAAGGGCTTTCTTGATATCAAACTCAGCCAAGTCCAAATCAGACAACTCCATGTAAGCTTGCGCTCTCCTGTATAGGGCCTTCACATTGGTGCTTTCCAGTTCTAATACCTGAATATCGAAAACACCATTTTCCATCATTATTGTTCAGCTAGGATTTAAAGTTAAAAGAAAGGATATGTAGTCTTGATCATCACACTAGTTACCTTTGTGCATAGTTTTTCAGCCTGCTTGTAATCTTTCAGCTTCAGTTTGCAGGCTGCATCGTTCAGATTGCACGCCACTTTCAATGCTTTTGCTTGCTTCTTCTCCTCCTCACTGAAGGATGTATCGTATTCAATGAATTTGACAGCCTGAGAAGAAACTAAACCGTGTCAGATGATTTTCGATGTAAAACACACATAAAAGCGATAAGTTTGTATTTCTTACCTTCTCGTATCTCTTGGAAGCCAGGGCATATTTGCCTGCTTTAAACTTGGAATTTCCTTCTTCCTTCTTCTTACCAGCAGCTTCTATCTTCTCCTCAGTGTTCATGTCCCACGATTCCCTTTCCTAAAAGATCAGTGAGAAACAAGTGTTGGACACCTTTACTTCCTCATTGGCTGAATAGTAAACCGCGTAAACATCCAAAACCTGCACTAACCTTGTCAAATGTCACAAGGTCAACCTCATAATAGAGGGTTGAGTTTGGGGGCACCACAGCCAATTCCTGTTTTGACTCAGTTGAACCAAAAGCATACTCTGGTTCTATGGTTACCAATGCCACTTCACCCTTCTTCATCTTCATCACAGCTTTATCAAGTCCATCGATCACTTGCTCTGTTAAAGCATCCAGCAAAAATGAGTTACAGCGATAAAGTCTGGAACATCCCATATAAAGATTCAAGGAAGTTCGCAGAAGTGTGGTTACCTTCATCTGTTTTGAACTCAAAGGGTTCCTCGCCTTCACCGTGACCTTTCTTCAGAAATACAGTACCATCTTGAAGTTTCCCTATCAACTTCACTGCCAGAAAGGAATAGATGGAAAACATTTAAGAAATTTTTTTGGAGAAGAGATGATGAATTCATTGAAATCTGAAATGCACACCTTTTACAACCGCCCCCTCGTTAGGACGTTCATAGCCTTCCCCTTCTTTCAAGACTTTCTTGATAACCTTGTTGTCATCAGTTACTTCAGATACGATTTTCCAAGAAACTAACTCCAGAGTGATCTCAAGTGTCGCATTTGGAGGAACCGCACCTTCACCACCAGAGGCCGGCTTGCCCTTCTCCCCGAAACCATCTGTCTCATTTATAAGCAATTTGGAATAAGAAATGATGTGCACACCATACACTAATCAGTTAAAACAGAATCGAACCAGAATTGTCTTACATTGTGGTTTAACTGTCAGAACAACTTTTTCTGCCTTCTTCATGGTTTTCACAGCCTTAGCAAGTGCAGGGCAGAAATAACCTAATAATGACCAAGATCACAAAGACTGTCAGAGATCGAATATATTGTTGGCATTCCCATCATTTCTCAGACGAAATCATAGCACTAACCATCTTTAACAGTGAACTCTACACCATCAGATTTCCCAACCACCGTACCGTCCTCAAGCTTAGCTTCGTACTTAACTGAATAAACAAACACGCAGGAAAATACGTTAGAGGAGTCGAAACGCACATAAATCTCTAGAGTAAGTTCATAAGTGGACACACACCAAGTACTTCATCTAGATCCTTTGGAGTTTCCCACTTCTCTCCCGCAACAAGAATCTTCTTAAACACACCACCATCTTTGCATATGTCCTTCACACTAGACCACGAAAGCAACTCCACATCAAACTGAAGCGTGGCGTTCGCAGGGATAGTTGGCGGTGAACCAGATTCTCCATACGCCAGCCCCAAAGGGATAGTGAATACAGCGTTTTCGCCTTTCTTCATTGTCTTAATACCAATATCCCATCCTTTAATAACCTGACCTGCAAACACAATGCCACAAAAAAAGAATAAGCCAACAATGGCATCTCAACTCAATTCACAGAATTTGAGCATTGGTACTCCATTTGGAACAACAAATGGCATGTCAACTAAATATACCAGAGAGCTCGTTTCCAAATTAGTCTCTACATTACTTAGTTTTTAACCAAAATCTCAATCCAAGATACGGAGATTAATAAGTCTTTGGAACTGGTAACACTTGGGCTAAACAATGGCCTTAAAGATAAGAGAACAATCAATAGATTCAATTCACTCACCTTGTCCGAGAGTGAATTTGAAAGGCGTTCCTCTGTCGCGGCTGGAATCGAACTTAGTCCCATCGAGCAAAGTACCAGTGTAGTGCACTGCAGAAGAGATCGAACAAGTTTAGCTTCTTCCAAATCCGAAAGAAATACAAAATCACAAATTGAGAGCAAGCGTTCGAATCGAATCGATTACCTTCAACTTCATCGCCGTTCTCAGGAGTCTCGAATCCTTCGCCTTCCTTTAAAAGCTTCTTCTTCAAACCTTGCTGGATCTCCTTCTCCTCACCGACTTTAAGTGACGAGGCGTCGTCACCGAAATCCATGTCGTCTTCGTTCATTCCACCAACCGGAGGCATCTCGAAATCTTCATCCATCTCGAATCAGAAAAAGAAAAACGAAGAAAGTGTGAAGAAAACGAATCGCGAGAAAGAGAACAGTGTGGGAAGAGAGTAGAAATGGTAATGTGATTGATTATATAAGGTTTTGGAGTTTGTGTGAAAAAAAAGGGTTCTAGAGAGTTCCTTTTCCTTTGCCTTAGATAGATAATTTTTATTCGAGAAATGGAGAAGAAGATGACGGTGTTAATTGACAGAAAGATTGTTCCAGAACACAAACAGATGTTGTTTTCTCACAGTCTCACTTATGACGCCGTTAAAGTTTTTTTTTTTTGCGTACTCTGATGATGTGTCTTGGTTACGTCAGCTATTTATATACTGGGCTTTTAACTATTTACTATAAAGTATTCATTAGATTAGGCTTCAAATAGCACAAATCTAGATCGTGCCCAACAACTCAACAAGGTTTGGTTAAAACTAAAAAATTATTCGGTTGGTCCGTAAGTGGCGAAATTATGCCGATAATATTCTGCGATTTTTTTATTTTTAAGGTATCGTATTCTTTCACGATTTTACAACTTTTACAAAATTAATTAATATTAGCAATTTACCCGTGTTTGCACGGAAAAACGTTTTAGGCTATTTTCTTCTTTTTAATTTACACGTAACATTTTATGAAAAAAATTTATGAATCATATTTTTTTAAAAAAAATTGGATTAAAAATCTGTCAGTTATAGTGTTAACGGAGGATAATTATGAATGAGTCCAACTATTTTATTCTTATATACTCTTATTAATGAGTGCAACTATGAACACTTTTTTGTTTTGTTGTTTTTAAAATATTTTAATATATTTATTTTATTATAAGGTATAAGTTAGAAATATTTTATAAGAAATGCATTATTAAAATTTAATTTCAGACTAATGTAATTAGGTTTTAAAATTAAAATTATGATTTAAACCAATAATTAAAATTCAAACTAATCATATTTAAACTAAAGTCAAAACTCTAAAAGTCAAATAAACAGAAAACCGAGCAAAGAAAAGAAAATTTAAAATTAGTGGTCTCAAACAAAAAGACTCGTGGTTTTTCGGAATAACATAATTTTAAAAAAATATTTTAATATATATATTTACTTTTTGGAGTATAAGTTAGAAATTTTTTATAAAAAATTGTATAATTAATTGAAAGTTGTCTTAAAAAATATATGCTCTTTGGTAGAAACTTTTTTTGTTGTTGTTTTAAAAATATTCTAATATATAGATTTAGTTTTTGAAGTATAAGTTAAAAAGTGTTTTATAAAAGATTGTATTTTTAAATATTCTTGTACAAATCTTAATTTTTTTATATTGCCGGCAATCTGGTAAAAAATGAATTTTTTTAAAAATTAAAATTGATATGAATATAAGGAAGATCAATTTACAGACAATATGAATATTAAAACATATGAACAGAAAAATAGTTAAAAAACATAAAAACTGTACATATAAAAGCCAGAAGAAAAAAAATGTTTTGATTACTGAAAATGATTTAATTTTATATAGTGAAAGAAGTAGTCGCTTTAGGGATCGATAAAAAAATATTTTAATTGGTTTCTTACATAATTTTAAAATTAAATTAAATAAATTGTTTAAACCGGTTTGAATTTTGTTTTGTTTTAAGTAAATTTTAGATCCACGTCTTTTTTTAAATGGGTATTAAGTCAGATTGACTACTGAGTTAACTCAGTTAAGTATGTTTCTCGGCCTTGATTAAAAAATTTCAATCCTTCATTTATCATGATTTGTTCAAGATCATTTATTTATTGTTCCAAACTAAGTCATGCTTATTCTCGAAGCAAATCAGTCTGGTGTATTTGTATCTCTGTACATGGTTTGGATATTTTCTGTTCTATACATCACAACCTCCTTCTTAATTTTGATTTCCTCCGTTGATGGTGCTGTTGGGTTATGCAATATCCTCTGTTAAGTAACCTTATTCTCATGGTTGGTGATGAAACTTGGAAGTTTTTGAGTTGATTCTTCTACCATGTTTTGAGGCTTTGTTTTTTTCCCCCTTATATTTGGGCTCTTTCCTATTTTCTTTTTGAAGAAAAAAAGAGAGAAAAAAAGAAGAAGAATAAAAAAATGTGTATGTGGATACTATGACTCGTGGTCTCCATAAAAAAACCGAACAAAACCAAATATAGTTTTACTTTTTGGGATTGAGGTTGATATCACGAATCCGGTTCAGGCCGAGATGATAAATATTCTTGATACCATAGAGTGTGTGGTCTATGGACGAAAACAATTGATTGTTATTGATACGATAAAGTGATCCGGATCAAAAGCGAGATGGATGTTTGATATCACCAATGTGAAAACTCCCAATTAGAATAATCAAGATATAACACAAAGTGTATAAAGAACATAAATAACCAAACTTTGATCAATTCAATGCCACATGATCATCTAACAATGATTTTATTTTAAATGAGAAGAAAAAGGGCAATAAGAAGAAGATTGGTTTAATCAAAGCTCCTCCTTCGTTTTTTCTTCACTTGCTGTTTCTCCATTCACAGCAACAAGCTCAATGTCGAAAATAAGTGTGGCACCACCTGTAATTTACAACACATTCATTTCAATATGTTTTGCTTTGGGCTTTGATTAAATGACTGAATAATGAAATAACATAATCAATAGGACAAAAGTGTTCAAATTGAATAAGCTTATAACGCCAAAAAGCTATACTCTTACATTTTCTCTAAACTAATTAGAGATTTAAAACATGTCGAATAAGTTTAAAAATAGCTTCTAAATTTTTATTTTCTATCATTTCGTGTTTATTATTATAGATTTTGTCTAAACTGATTCGGTGAATAAACATATAATGCGAAAAAGCTATACTCTTATACCTGCAGTCAAATAGATTTTGCGGAATCACATTTTTTTCCAATAATATAAAAATCTAAAACGATTTAGATAATCAAAATAGTGGTTCAAATCTACATGAATGATATATGACGGTTATATATGAGCACTCCGTGCTAACTTCGATCATATTCTCAAAACATGAAAAAACTTAAATACCATTCAAGCCCAATTCAAAAAGCTCAAATAAGCTTATTATTGTTTAAAATCATATCACACTTATTCATGAAAAATCTAGTGTTAACTGCAACATCACCTTCTTAAGGAAGAAAACAAAAAGTACGCTTGAAAATTTACCACTGGATACAACCAAACAACTCTCAGTATAATGTTTCCCTAATTGTTGGTTCTGATGCATTTGTGATATTATATGCATGCATTGTTGATTTATAGTTTAATGTATAAAACATTATTCGTTGGTTGGTCAATTCAGAATCATATGTTCTCTCTAGCCTTATCATTAGATAAGAGACTATAAACCGGACATTATATAACATAACTTACCGGGGATTTTTGGTGGTGCGCCTTTTTCACCATAACCAAGTTCAGATGGGATTGTAAGCTCTCTCTTCTCACCTACACAAGATCCCAATAAACCTTGTTCCCATCCTGCAACAGTTTAAGTTATTGCATTAACTTCGGTTTTGTCTATCAACTAAAAAAGAAGTAACGATAAAGAAGACAAAACGAAGCAGTTGCTTCGATGTAATTGCAACACACCTTTGATGACTCTACCAATTCCAAGCTCAAACTCAATAGGTCTACCTCTTTTATAGCTTGAATCAAAGACAGTTCCATCTGTTAACTTTCCCTGCAAGAAAGTGATGACTAACCTTAATCACCAAATCTTAAGTTATACAACTAGTAGAAGCTCTGATACTGGAGCGTACCTGATAATGGACCTTGATCGTATCCCCATTTTTTGCCTGAATATCACATTTCTGAGGCTTGTACTGACAAAAGGAACAAATGAAAGCAAGGTTCACCAAAAAATGCAAAAACTTCATTTCATAACACAGATTGTAAATCAAATTTCAATTTCACCAACAGAGAAACAAACATGCATGGGAAGCAACTGCTTTCATGTATATGTAAGACAAAGATATAAAGATCGTTTCTACATACCTTGACATCAATCTTCAACTCTGTCACATCATCTGATTCCTTCGCATAAGCTGAAGATTACCATCACCATGGAAGAGAAACAACAAATAAAGCAAAGATGATTTAGTAATATCAAGAATGATACAAAAGACACTAAGATAAAGATGATTTACCTGATGTTAGAATCGCAAGCAGAACGAAAACTCCAGCAGCTTTCATGGCGGATGCAGAAGTCATCGTCTTTCGATCTCTCTATCTTTTTCTCTCACTGATTATACGGTAGATCTGTTTTCAGGGTACTCTGTTGACTTTGAGAAAGACGAAGTGAAACATATGAATAATATATAGCTAACGAAATGGAGTCATCATGGCAGATAATTACACAGCTATGTTGAACCTTTTTCTTTAAGCGCCAATTGTAATTTTAAAGGTTTTGTATTTTAAATTCCACAACTTTACAACAAAATGTACAAAAAACTAGGTCTAACTAGTAGTTAATTTAAGAAAAGTGAGATAAAAATGATCAATGAGATAATGATCGTTTGAGGAATTAAAAGTATGGGCTTGCAAAGGAATATTTGTGTAAATGAAGTGTAATTGCTTAGAAGATATATATTTATAACTTATCTATTTAGTATTAGAATAATATTTTCTTTTTTTTTGTCAATGCAACTAGACCTCTATAAATTAATAATAGATAAATTAATAAATATTATAACATTATATTTTATACCGGTTTCGAGTTGGGCCAATAAAAAAAAATTGATAAAATTTGATAAAATAATAAGATAATAATTTTTTAGAAATTCCAACATAAATATATAGTTCCATCAATATTATAAATTAATATTTATACAAAATTTATGAATATATTACTATTCGAATCACTATAAGATGTGATATCTAGTTGATAAAAATAATATATATATATAAATCTATACATTATAATTAATATGATAGACGAAAATATGAACTCTAGTATTGTCTGTTTTTACTTAAAGTTGAAATCTTATTAATGATCATTTTTAAATTTATTTATTCCATCAATTTTTTTATTATTGTTTGTTTTTCGTTATTCTCGAAATCCAAAACTTATAAAAAGATTTAGATAATGTATGTAATTCCTTTCAAATGTATTGTACTACCATCTTTATTTTTAATATCCACGTTAAAGATTTTAGGCATCATTTTTAGACAAATTATTCTTTATACATATTGAGTTTACAAGTTTGGAAAGAAATTTTATGGTTTGATGAATAAAAATGAATTGATTTAGATTAAAGAATGAGTAGGAAAAAGTTTTTTCTACAGACGCTGCCTCCTCTTTACTAAATATATGTTAATGGATTTGAATTATATAATTATTATGTAAAACTGCCAACATAACCAATGTTATGACAAAAACATAACTATTGTCTTGACTGCAAACGTAAATGATTCTAGGCATGCTTGCGATTCAGCAGCGACTTAACGGTTTCATTCTAAATGAGAAAAGTAAAATAAGAAAAAGATTGTTTAATCAAAGCTCATTCTTCGTTTCCCCTTCGCTGGATTTTTTCCCATTCACAGCAACAAGCTCGGTGTCAAATATCAGTGTCGCTCCACCTGCAATTCACCACACATTCACTTTGTCTCTCATTTCAATCTTTTAATTTTCTTTGCAGAGTCAAAACCTCAATAAGCTACTATAAGTTAGAAAACCATATCACACCTCATTACATGGAACATCGAATCTCAACTGCAATATTGCCTTCTTAAGAAATGCAGATATCAGTCAAAAATTACACAACTCCACAACTCTCAGTATATGACTCCCTATTGCTTGGTTCTGATGCACTTATGGTACAAATGCATTGTTGATTTATAGGTTTGGCTTGTCAAATTCAGTATCATATGTTTTCTCTAGCCTCATCAAGACGATGGAACAAAACAATCTACTAGCCAAGTTCAGACGCCACAAAGATAACATACCCGGGATTTTAGGTGGTGAGCCGTTATCACCATAACCAAGTTTGGATGGGATTTTCAGCTTTCTCTTCTCACCTACACAAGCACCCAATAAACCCTGGTCCCATCCTGCAACATTTTTCGTCCATCAATAAAAAAGGAACAACAAAAAGGACGAAAGACGGAGTTGCTGCGCTGCAATTACAACACACCTGGAATGACTTGACCACTTCCAAGCTCAAACTCAATAGGGTCACCCCTCTCAAAACTTGAGTCAAAGACAGTTTCATCTGTTAACTTTCCCTACAGAAACAATAGGATTGCGTTAATCACCAAGCATTCTTTAGATCAGATTCATTATCTTTGTTTGTTCTAGGCCCCTTCTCAGCGATAAGTTTAGAGCACATCACTTATGTTTCTAAATGAACATTTTTAAAAGTTGCAATAACAAGAAAAATCCACCATGACTCTTCTTTTCCTCTCAATCAGATTACTATCAGGCAAGCTAAAAGGAACCTTCCCAGCATAAGCTACATAGCTAGTAGAAGCTTCGATAATACTTACCCGATAGTGGACCTTGATCTTGTCCCCTTTGTGAGCCTGAACATCACATTTCTGAGGCTTGAACTGTAAAAAGGACCAAATGAAAGCAAGTGTCACCAAACTTAATTTCATAACCAAAAGAGTATGAAAGAAGCCAAGTCCATTTCCAATTTCTTCATCTCCTTTTCAGAGTAAAAGAGCACATAAGATTATCAGTATAAAACAAAATCAATACCCAATACGATGAAAGACGAGAAAGAACGTTTTTTGATACCTTGACACCAATCTGCAACTCAGTCACATCAGCTGATTTCTTCGCATAAGCTAAAGATGATCATCATCACAATCAACGAGAAACAACAACAACAACAACAGAAAGCAAAGGAGATCAGAACAATGGAAAAGTTGTATCAAAACATAATCGAACACATTTTCTAAAACGCTTCTGGAAAACATTATCAGATCCATTGCACATCTATGGATGCGAATACAGAGAGAAGACCGATGGAATGAACCAGATCAAATCGAGAGTGATATAGAAGACGCTAAAAGGAAAATATGATTTACCTGATGTTAGAATCGCAAGCAGAACGAAAACTCCAGCAGCTTTCATGGCGGATGAAGGGGTCATCGTCTTCGATCTCTCAGTGTAGATCTGTTGTTCTCAGAGATACTAAATGCCTAAGAGAACTAAATAAGGAGCCTACATCATATTAATATAGAAGCCCACTTAGCCCATATGCAATCACTGGTAGATAGTTTACTACTATCCACAAATTTCTGAGTCACCGAATAAACGTGTTTCAAGAGGTAGGACACAGATTACGTATGACTAGTCATTCACTTTGTGCGTTGGTTCATATCATTTAGAATAAGCTAAATAAATGGTTTTTAATTTTAGTTTTATTAAAGAAACAAATGTGGTATATATTCTTTTATATATATATATATATATATTCATTATTGGCATATAAATTTAAGCTCAAAGATCTATTTAAAAAATATACTTATAATTGATTTATAATCAAGTTTTAATAATGTTTGATCGAGGAATCTAAGGTTACAAAGTTATGTCATTTGGGCTGAAAAATGTCAGATCTTAAACGGTTAGGTAATCAAATGATTTTTTAGCAGATCAGAAAAACAGTGGAAGTTTATATGGATGATATGATGTTCAAATGTTCAAATCAATCGAAGTTTTTTCGCATGTCAAACATTTGCAATAATGCTTCACAAGAGGGTAATTACTTTGGCTGATGCATAGCTTTGCTGGCATTGACTTCCATGAGCCATTGTTTTGTATTCTGCTTCAGCAAAATTGCTAAAAAACAATATGGATTTAGGAGAATTAGCCATGCAATGGTCATAAGACCTCATCTCCACATAATTCGTAAAACAGTATACATGAAAATAGGATCTCGAATCGTTGAATCAATAGAAACCGCAGAATATATTAACCCTATCATGACTCGTGAGTCTTCAGTCTTCCGATCACTATGCTTCGACCTGAGTAATGTATCTAAAGAACACAGAATCTTGAAGATCAAAACTTGATAATTCGTTTTGGATCACTACTGAAACCTCGAGTTCATCAACTAGAGTGCAAAACACGCACTGTCAACCAAAGTGACCCATCTTTTAGCCCTTTTAGCGCATTGATTGCTCTTCAGATCGAACAGAACCGGATCATCCTTTGTTCAAAAAATACACATCATCCATCAATTTTCTGTAATTCCTTTCGCCCATCACCGGATCTCTCTTCTTCCATTCCTCAAGCACCTCAAGAGCTTCATTCCCTCTGCCTTCTCTACACAACTCTGCCAAAACCGTATTATAAGTCAACGTATCAGGAGACAGAGAATTCGCCAACATGTCAAACACAATTTCGACGGCTTCATTCAATCTCCTTTTCATGGCGAGACTACAGATCAAAACCATGTAACAACTCCCACTCGGAACCATTCCTTTGCTTCTCATCTCCTTGTAAAACCCTAAACCCTGTTCAAGCCTTCCTTTCTCACAAAGACCTTTCGTTAAGTAACCATATGTATAAGCATTTGGCTCAGCGCCGTATAAGGCCATCTCACGGAACACCCTTATAGCTTCATCTACCTCTAGACATTTTGCATAAGCCTTGATTATCATGTTCAACACAAACGTATCTGGAATCACTCCACTCGATTTCATCTGTTTCGTAAGCGATCTAACGGCGTGAAGATACACATAGCACACATTCAATTTGTTGAATCTCTTGAGCAATGAGCTTAGAAGCAAAGTATACGTTTCGAGGTCAGGTCTTGAGGTATCTGATCGAAGCATCTTGTTATAAACATCGAAAGCTCGATTAAAAAGGAACTTACGGCCACAGCAGAATCGGATGATGCAATTGTAGAGAGGAACGCTCATTTCGCAAGCACCGGCGACGACTTCCTCGATAAGGGTTTCGGCTAACTTGTTCCGTTTTCCGATGATTGCTTGTTTCATCATAGTGTGGTAAGCCTCGTGATTGTGCTTGTATCCTCGTTGCTGAGCGGTCCACCGGAAAATGTCGTACGCCAGATCCGGATCGGATTGCGCACGTAACGCCGCCACCACATCGGAAGGAGTGAAGCCTGGTTTTAGATTCTGGATCCATGTCTCGAATTGAGATTCGAGTGGAGTCCGTGTTCGAATCCGGGAAGGGGAGGTGTGTGATTCCGGCGGGTTCGATGGGGACGAAGATGAGACGGAAGAGAAAGATAGTGATAGGCGTCTCACGGCGGAGGAAAGGCACGGCGGAGTTAAATTCCCGGTGCGCTTTACGGAGTAGAGGAGAATGAGGCGTCGGAGGGTCGCCGACATCGTATCAGCCGCGTGCGGAACAAGAAGTCGATGTCGTAGCTTAGTTCTCCGGTGTATCCGTTCCTTTTACAAATTGGATTAAAACCAAAAAGTGGAGTTGAACCGTAGGGTTTATCGCATTTTAGTAGAATTAATTATAATTGTTGGCAAAAAAATAAAATATTTTAATCTTGTTTTTTTTGTCGTCATTTTAAATTTGTTTAATATCACTAAACATCATGGTGCTTGGCATTTCCATTTTTAATATTTTTTAAAAAATTAAATAATTAAAAAAATTAAAATTAAAATTTTGTCAAACATGGTTTAATTTTTCTAAAAACACTTGAAAATCCTAAAATCACTCAAAAATCTAAAAAAATCTATTTTTACATTATGTTTTTCTTCTTTTCTAAAATTAATAGTAGATGTTTTTTTAAGTCATAACCTTTTAGTTTAAATTATTTTTCTTTATAATTTCTTTTATTAAAAATGAAATCTTTAACCAAAATCTTTTAAAATCTACACCAAACATCCCTCACATCTCATTTCTGATTTAAGATAATTGATTTTGGTACGTATTAAATTAGCATATGTTCAAACTTTGATACACTATTACGTTCTTGTAGAGATCACATTAGAAATCAAACTGAAAGTCACATTTCATTTGCAATGTACGCTACACAAAACAAATAAACTATATAATGAGAACTAGTCTTTAAAATCCTCAAAGTCAATGAACTAAAACAGTTTTACTAATCAAAGTAATTAAACTAATTCCTTAATAAAAGTGTAAATGCCATCACCAAGATTTGATATAGAAATAGTCATCTTACTTCTTCAATGCCATAAGACATAGAAAACAAAATCAAAACAAGATGATAGCTGCTCTAGCAAATTTGACCTTCTCGACTATATGTTTCTTGTCTAATTCAATTTCTTATGTGATCTTCAACGTCGCAGCTTGTTCCTTCGTTCTATTTGTTCAAACCTTCAAGATTCCAGGAGAAGCCATTTATGCACTGATCAAGCTGGTAAGAGATATATTCGAGTCTGGTTTTCCCAAATTGTATAAACTAGGTGTTGATGTAATCAGTGAAGTGTTTAAGATCCTGTTTGATCTGGCGAAAGGACAAGCCGTGAGGATATCAGATTCGATCTCATTGAAGATTGGTGATGTGAGGGAGAAAGGTATGCCATGGCTTGACCAGTTTCTTGAGGAATGGCCAAAAGTTTTCGACGGATTTGTCGAAATGGTGTGGACCGTGGTTAGTGGTCTGTGGAACAATTACAAGAATGCGTTGTATTATGTCTACAGAAACTTACTTGAGTAAAATATTTTTGATGTAAACCTATGCATTCCAATATTATTGGAGAACTAAAATTGTGTAGTCATTTTTTGCGGAAAGTTTTAAATTGTGGATGACTTTTTTTTTGAAATGAATGTGAAATTATATTCAAACCAAAAATTTGTTTATAATGAATGTATCTTGTATTTTTGGACTAGATTGTGGATGGTTTTTTTTTCAAGCTATAAAATTCAACTTGCAGTTTCTTTATTTTTGATTTTCAGATCATTAACAAAAATATTTCTTATCTTTTATTCATAGTTTTTTAAGATTCGTAACCAATTTTTAATAATATTTACGGTGGATTTATTTAGCTAGATCATTTTCCAATAAATCTTAAACTAGTCTAAATTTTTAGATATGTAGTACTAAAACAACACTCTTACAGTTTCTAAACAGTTAGTTGCTTGCATGTATTATTAGAGAGGCTGTAAGTAGATGCAGCCATTTTCACTTAATTTCCAAAGGTCCATGACCAATATAATACTACTTGTGGTGAATCATTTACTTTTTTCTCAAAGGCTCTCAATGAAAAACGGTCTGGGACGGATGGAACAATATCAAAATTCATGGAAGATACTATTTTACCCGAGCCACCCATCTTGGCCCGCCCCGCACCATCACCATTTGGAGTAAGGCTGGAAATTTTAACGGGACCAAAGTTTTCGAACTGAACCAAACCGAGTTTTTTGGCTTTTAGTTCTGGTTTGATTATTTAGGTTGAATCAATCGACAATATTTTAAAATTAGTTTTGTTATCGGTTCAGTTCGACCGTACCGATAGGTTAACTGTATTTTTTCTTAACCAAATTGTACTGAATTATACCAAATTTAACCAAAAGATTTTAAAATTTTTTGAACCAAATTAACCTAATTTAACCGATTTTATCCGAATTTGAAAAAAAAACAAAAATTTTGGTTAATTACGGTAACAAACTAAATAACCGAACTAACCGAATACCAAACATAACCAAAATTTTATTCGATTAGTTTCGGCATATTTTATCTTAACAAAAAAAACAAAAATCCAAACTGAACTGACCCAAATTAGCCGAAGTGGCATGCCTAATTTGGAGCCTAAGTCTTACACTAGTCTCGAGTTTAGATATGCTAGTATACATAAAAAAACACTCTTTTGTAACCATTAAGGAGTTGTTGCCTAAATGGGTAGTAAAGACACTTTTCTCCATCTTCTTATACAATGAGTACTGGAGCTGTAAAGTGAAATATCGATTACCAAAACCATTTTTTTTAACTTCAAACCTCCATATATTAAATCAAGTTTAGTCCGTAGGATTTGAATCCATAACAATGGATCCTACCGACTCTGTGTAACTTACATGAGAATAACCAATACCGCGAGATCTTGCACTTTCCAAAACCATTTATTTAACCTTTTTTGGTGTTTGTTGTTGCACTGGATATAGTCTACATCACATATATAGTTGGGATGACAAAGTGTGATGGTTACATAATACAAACATACGGAAACACTAATTGAGATTCATGACAACAAGAAGGTCACGAAAAGAGCGTCTAGATATGCATGGCTTCGGAGCCAATGAACTTGGTGAGACCAAAGGTAAGAGCCATAGCCATCCAGCCACCAATCACCACTCTAACGCTTGACTTAACCACACTTGTCTTTCCCAAGACCGCACCGGTCACTCCAAACACCAACAATGCCATAGTTGCCACAATCGCTACCACGGCCATTCTTACCTTATGATTCTCTATAAATACCGCTGCCAGAAGCGGCACTGCTGCTCCAACTGAAAACGCTAACGCTGATGCAATCGCTGCTTGTCCTGGATTTGGTAGCCGTTCTTTCTTCTCCTCCTGCCATTAAGTTTACATATCAAATGTTGTAGATAGTGACGGATTAACAAGAATCTTTCGAAAATATCGTAATATAGTGTTGTTTTTTTGTTTCTTTACGTGAGTAAGGTTTAGTGTTTAGACACTATATGTTTACTGTGTATATACACTTTACCTCGTCTTGTTCATCGATTGCTGATAATGATGACTTAGTCTCAATAGCTCTCTTCATCTGTGCAGCTTCAATATCCCTTTGTGTGCATACAGACACAAACTCTCCAATGGCCATACTACACGCACCAGCTATAAGTCCGGCAAAACCAACAAGCAACATTGCTTTGACGTCTTCTTTGATAGAACCAACACCCATCATGAGCGACGCGACTGTGACCAAACCATCGTTGGCTCCAAGCAAGGCAGCTCTTAGCCACTGAGCTCTCTGCATGTAGTCCACTTCCTCCTTCTCTGCTCTTGGAATGATTTTCTCATGCCTTGGGCTGCTTCTCTCTGAAAGCTCAACGTTAGAAGCCATGGTGTGGAGTTCTTACTAGTTAAGTAGTACTTAAACTTTGTTCTATGAGAAGGCTTGTGGAGAGCTCACGCCTTTTATAGAAAACTAAGACTAAAGAAGATTAGTTTATTAGTTGTTACCTAATAATTTATATATAAGAGAAGTTAGAGAATGATGGTAGTAGTGGTGGAGATGGTAACGTTGGACACTATACTTCTTTAGAGTGGAAATAAGAATAGGATGGATTTAAATAGCCACCCAAAAGTGCCATCGTGAATTCGTGATAAGCAAATACTATTGGTGAATTGAATGAGTGTAGTAGATTTTTTAAATAATAGGATTTTTATTACTTGAATTAATTTTCACCAGATCGTCATAATCAAGTATAATTGGTTTTTGTTTTTTTTTAATGTTTATGTTTATGTTTATGTTTATTTTTATGTTTATGTTTATGTTTGATAAGAAAAACAACAAGAACAACATCTTTATATTTTTGTTTATGTATTACCTTTATATTGAAAAATGTAGACAAATAATTTCTTTTTGTGTGCCATGTCATTGCTAACATCATTTTGAGTGCTATGTCATTGCTAACATCATCTCATGATCTATTTAATGCTTTTATCTTAATGTAATCTTGGGTGCATTTTTTCTATCAACTATAAGCCTTATGCATGCGGATATTAATTAAGTGGTGACAAATCGACTACCCATAAATTACTACGAATAATACTCTAATACTGTTAATAATTAATACAATTCATCTCAATAAATGCTCCAAAAAAACTTTAAAATTTGAAACATATAGTTTCTTTAGTTATTACTAAGATCATAGTAGTTTCATTAGTGGCAATGTGTCATGACATCTAAGATTGATAACTCACCAAGGCATAGCGAGGAATCATTTCAATTTTTTTTTATCTCCTAGCTATAATCTCATCAATAACGAGATTCTCCGAAATCCCACACTAACTATCTAGTACTTTGTTGAAATCTATCATCAAGAACTATTATTACGTTTAAAATACATAATCCGAAATTAAGAAAACTATATCTCTCAATAAGTATTCATCATATCTATTTCATTTCCCGATCACATCCCTTTAGTTAATCATTCATAACTTTGATCCCTCTCAAAGAGGGCATTTCTTCTTTACATCTTGTTTTTTTTGTCTATGCTCTCTTCTTCTCATTCCAATGGTTGCCACAACTCAAAATACAAAAAATCTCCAACAGTGAAATTCATGTTCCAATATATACAAGCACAACTATAATGCATGGCGTGAGCTATTTGGAACCAACTGTTACTGTTATTGTGTTCACGGTCACCTTGGTGACATATCTCACCTTTTTCACGAGACTGGCGAGTCATGGAAACAACAAAACAACCTCGTTAAGATGTGGATGCACGGCACCATAACATACTTACCACGTCATGCAATCGTCAAGGCCAAAAATGGAGCTATTGATGTTTGTATTCGACTGGAGAACTTCTTTTGCAACTACCAAAAAGCTCATGCAATTGAAATTGAAATATATGGCCACTTTCATCATATTCTTCAAAATTTGATCAATTAGAATAAGAATCGGTCTTAAAGCCATTTTTGTCAAACAACTGTATAACCCCCCCCCCTCCACCATTTTTATGAGGCACACAATATTTTTTAAAAATTATTTAAATCTTAAATATATTTATAGAATTAATTAATACCTCTTCATATTGTAAAAACCTCTCAAGTAACGGTTTGTCAATAAAAATATCCATCTGTCTATTGTAGTGTTACAACCTAAACGACCGACGCTAAATCAAAATTATGTGTTATGGATTGTTAAAAAAATATGAGTTATATTATGGATGGCAGTTATATTACACAGCACGAGTCTTCGGTTAATGAGTCATATAGTTTGATACATAGGAAAGAGAAGATAAAATTAAAGGGTTTTTTTTGGAAAGAAAAGATAAAATTACAGGTTTCTTTTTGGAAGGAGAAGAAAAGCTCGCGTTGAACTTGAATCTCCTTATATAATGATAATAAGAATTGGGTTTAAGAGATCTTTTGTTGATTGAATTAATCCTCGAAAAATTCAAGAAATTTAGGTTATTGGAAAAGTGGTTAAATCGTTGCAAAGACGAGCGGAACCGTAGAACTGAATGAAAACCTCAGAAAAACTCTTAGGATTGTGGCTATGTTGTAAAATGTCTTTCTTTTAACGATATAAACCTATATCTATATAAGTTTTAGACCGGTCTTCTTTCTTTGTTTTCCTTGGAGTCAGCAATATCTTTCTGTTTTTGCTAGCTTTCCTTTGCTTTGGCCATCATTCCCTTCATGGATCGCTATGACTTAAGCCGATCTAGAGCCTTTTGTAAATCTCCCCAATCAAAATTTCAAATGTAAGAAACCATTAGGTTACATCTATCTATTTTGATGCGAGTCACTAAAAGCTTGTCCTCTTCTCATTACTGTTTCAAGTTTCAGTGATTAATTGCTTGATACCAAACTACCACATGCCTTGCAACATTGCAATCTCAAAAGAGAACATAATATAAGGTCCCGTAACCAATTAGTGATAATTTTTGTGGTTGTGTGGCTCATTCAATAATATTGAGTACTCATGAACAATATGCATACCTTGAAAAGAGGTGATCTCAGGCTTCAAGAACATGACTATATGAAACAGAAAATCAAAGACTCCTGATGAAAATGTAAGAATAATTATATACATTCCAGATTTTGTTTTGGTGCAGCGACTTGATAAACTAAACTGAACCAAGAAAATGGAATCTTGAAGTATGTGATTTGAATAAATCACTTACAATTAGTTTATCAGTTTGTATTGTAGTGTTAAAAATCTTTTGTTACAATCTTGAATCTCGAGTTCGACGCTGGCGACCGCAATAATAGGTGATTAGTACTTATTGACGTCGATAATAGCAAAAAGAAAACAGATACATGTGATTCTATCCGATATGGTCACATGGTACATAGCTTTTCTTAAATAAACTTGTGATATAGAATTAACAGACCACATCTTTCACGTGGGTGTTAATTGCTATTTTATTAACTCTATCAGATTTTAAGCCAACATGCTGACTTATGTATTATACAAAACTGGTTATACAGCTAACTTTAGTTCTGAAAATTCCAATGTATCAATGTGAATCTCATTATAAGCCAAATGGTCATAAAATATCCATTTATTTACATAAAGTAATATATTCATCGATTATACATTTATTGGTATATAAATTCTAACTCAGAAATTAAAATTTATAAAAAAATATATATAGTAAATAGAAAAATACGAAAATACTAAAATTAAGATCATTTATTAAAGTTAAGTAGCAAATTCATATCCATCTGGAATGAATGAGAAAATTAAACTTATATGATCAAATTCGAAATTAAACTATAAAAACTGAAAATTTATTAATAGTTTATAGCTTTGAACAGAAATAGTAAAATCCAGTAAAATAAATATGATTAATATAATATCATATAAAGTAAAAGAAAAACAGTAACATACACTTTAGATTATAAAAATAAAAGAAAAAACATACAAAAGAAATTTAAAAATCATTCAACTTTTCCCATAATAATTCTTTACTTCTTGATCTCTATTTTTATTTTCGTAAAATTAATCTGAAATCATAATATAAAATATTATTTATTTTTTTTTTCACTCTAAAATTTTTATTTATATCATTATCTCTTTTCTTTTTGTTTTTAATACTAAATTTATTTTAATTATTTAAAATAACATCTAATTTTTTATTTTTCGCAAAACGAATCCAGTTTTTAAGTTATAAATTTTGACAATCTAGAGATATCTAATATAATAATAAGATATTCTTGAGTATGTACATATATTATTGGTAATAGCAATGCATTTAGAGACTTAGTAAATACAACTAACTTTCACGAAAAAAATATATAGCCAAGTTGTTCGCCCTAGCTAATAATGTTTGATATTACACTCAAATTCAAATCCATACTAATCAACTTTGCATATACATAGGTCAATTTGATTTACAATTTTATTTCAATATACGTAGGAACGTAAAATCCAAATTGAAACAAATGTTATTTTAGTTCAACTTGAACAAAATGTATATTCAGTTCAAGAATACCAGAAATTGACAAAAAAAAATTGCTGCTTTTAGTTTCTATAATATTAATATTCGACTTTAAAATAGCAAAATAAAATAATCTGAATTAAAATTCAATTTGATTTTATATTGATATTTGGTCTCACTTCGTCTAGCTACACATTTCACTAAGTGCAAGCCTAAAAATTAGTCTGCATTTTGTTGGGAGTCTGACGGAGGTCGACCGACATCACAAACAAATATTAATCAAAGCTACAAAGATCTTGAAGATATTGTAAATAATTATGAATATATTATTTATATCGTAATTTAAAAATATTAGATTTACTTTTATCTTATAACTTTATTCTTAAATATGTCTATAAACAGTTTTTCTACAAAAATTATGTGTTCCTATTCATAATTTGTCATGTTGCTCTCAGTGAATATTAATCCAAAATAACATTTGGGGCTCTTCTCTTATTCATATGTTGATACATTAGTTTGGAACTGAAACAGTACAATGCATCAGAATCTAGCTAATGTTTGATAGAAATAATTCCAATCGATGGATTGGTTCTGTTGATTGCTAAAGATTATATACAAAATTATAAAGTAATGAGCCGTTAGAGGCTAATTAATAGTTTCCTAGAGTAGCTATCAAAATATATGATTTCCTTATTTAATAGCTAAAAGCTTACATTATCTTTAACTTCATTCTACTTGCGCTGTTTCTCCAAAGGGCAAGTACGAGTAAACAAATTAGAACCATTGTTCATAGCTGGTCGGAGTCCGAGAATCTCTGTAACAACATTGTAGATCTGAATATTCTCAAATGATGGCACTTTCTTTCCTCTCCTAAACCTTGGGCCATGTCCGATAAAGATAGATCTCATAGAGAAGAACATGTTGTCGTATCCATGATCTCCGTAACATTCTTGAATGTTAGTTCTGTTTTGTCTAACCAAGAGACCTTCTCCAACCATTCCTATGATCGGAGGAATCCGAGAACTTTCGGAATAATGAAGCCTTTCAGGTAACTTCTCCTTCAAGTAAACTTGCAAAAACTCTCCGTTCTCTACTTTCCCTGAGCTCAAAGCTTCGTTCATCTTCGCCACCAGTTCAGCGTTCTTCTCACCAGGATTTTTGACATCTTTGCCCCACCGTGGATTCACCACTAGGACAGGACTATAATCTTGGATCCAATCCGCTGGTATCTTGATCCAATCCGCCAAATCATCAATGTAAATCACTTTCTTGTCACAGTTAGTAACCATTCCGTGATCACCAAGCAATATCACATGAACATCACTAAACACCTTCCTCTTCTTCAACCCTTTGATGACCCTACCGATCATTTTGTCGATCTTTGCGACGGCTTCCGTGACCCGAGGATCATCAGGGCCATATTTATGGCCTTGTATGTCCGTTTCATCCAAATACAGCGCCATGAAATCAGGGATTTCACTCTGGGGAAGATCGAAATAGCTCAAGATCGTATCAACTCTTTCTTCTGGAGGTACCGAGACATTGTAAGGAGCTTTACAAAATCCTTTTGGGCAGGTCCAAGAGCCTTTGTCGACGTCAGCGCCTGGCCAAAAGTAAGTCGCAGCCTTGAGCCCTTGGTTCACTGCGGTTACCCACAACGGTTCACCTAACCACCACTTCGGGTCTAGGTTCCTGTTGAACAGTTCCCCGGTCGTCGGATCGGTAAATTTGTTCATAATTATACCGTGGTAAGCCGGGTAGAGTCCAGTGGCGATTGAGTTATGGTTTGGGAACGTCATGGAGGGGAAAACCGGGATCAAACCGGTCTTAGCTTCGGTTCCTCTAAAAATGAGCAGATCAATGTTGGAGTCTCCGTCTTGAATTGGTAACCGAACCGGAAACCATCGCTCGAAATTAACAGAACCACCGGTTTAGTGAGTTTCTTGGAGGGGTTGGGTTTCGAGGTGTAGGATGACGGAAAACTCGAACTATCAGCAGTGGCAGCTACGACGAGGGCGATGAGAAAAAGAAAGATTAGAGATAACTTGTACAAGGGGTAACCGGAAAAACTGGACCGGCCAGGCATATTTACCGCCATTGAGAGAGAAAGTTTTGATGGTTAAGCTCAACAACGTTCATGTTATTTATATAAAGCATGAAGTATCCTTTTCCTTTTTATATAATAATCTCTCGCTTATCTTTTTCTCTTTAACTTTTTTTAATTATTGCCGACAAAAAACGATTTAATTATTTCTCATTAGGCAATAATATATCTTTTCTGTTTTGTTTGCATGTTCAGTAGATTAAATGTAGAGGATACAAATCTAAAAAATTTGTGGAAATAGATGGTTATATTTTGAAGTGTTATTAGATAAAATGATTAACATAACAATTTAAAATAGATATATATATGTAAAATATTTTTGACTGATGAGTAGGGGCTACAATAGCGGTTTAACATGAATTTATCAAAATGCATGTAATATAGATTTTTAATAAAAAAATCAAAAAATATTATAATTAAAAATTTTAATTTTAAATTAATCATAAAATAACCAGTTAAATTTTTTATTTAGTTTTTTTTTAATTTATTAATATTTAAACAGTAATTTTTGTAACTACCCACAACGATCCAATATCGCAAACGTTAATGGAAAGAAATTTTTGGTTTACAACAGTTTTAAACAGCATTAAGCAACACAAGCGTTTAAACAAAATTTGTGTAATTGTTGTTAATCTTCAATAACTACAACTGCCTACAAATATAACGTTTACAAATGGTATCAAAAGAACCAATATATAATAGTAGCTAGCGTACGATTTACAATATTAATGCATGTGAAGTGAAAGTTCATCACAATAAGAGCCTTTTTTTTTCCTTTTCAAAACATTTACAGTATTATGAAATAACGGTGGGGTATTGTTTTTACCTTTTAGACAACTAATTAATTTACCGAATTAATTTCATGAAAATAGGTCATGGATATGGTTAGTAAAAACCTAATATTAATATATACAAATTTTTTATTTACTATAGTAAAAAACATTTGGGGGTTAAATATGTGACTCACTATAGATAAAGCAGAAAATATTATAAATATATATATATGTATATTAGGTTGGATTAGTAGTTTAAAATTGTACGAATTTTAGTGGTTAAAGTAAGTAATATGAAACAACATAATAATTGAAAACTACAAAATGTAGTGACACAAAAAGCCGAGTGTAATATTTGGAATGTTGTTGATACTGCTATTATGACTGGTACTTATTAAAACGGTATACCTCATATGTTATACCAATCAAAACTATTGTATTAGATTATGTGAAATTTTTAATATTTCTTAACTTTTAATAACGATTTAATCGAATACAACGATTAAAACCAACAATTAACATTAACTTGAAGGAGAATTATTTAGAAAGTCTAGAAATAACTAAACTGATATAAAATATGAATATTCTGTTACTTCATTTGTAGATATTCTATTTATATCTCTCGTGTAATCCTTATTCTGTGTAACTGATTTGGCTTTATATAGCCATGTTAATAGATCAATCCCAACAAGGGAGATTCACCAACTTTCATGATATAAGAGCAGTAACAATCATAAGACTCTTCTCTTCATCACTTTTCTTTTTTTCTTCTGTTTCTTTTCACTTCTCTTTCTTTCATTCATTCTTGCTTTATCTCTTCCTATGGCCGATCGTCTCTCAAAATGTGGATGGACCAGTTACCGAAAGGAATCTCGTCATGTACCTTCTTAAGAGCGCAAACAAAAAATATGCCATCATCATCGATGTCAAACACAAAGAACCCTTTCCAAGTTTCGACTGTGCCAAATCAATGTCGGAGATGGAAGAAACGCGACTCAAGAAGGCCCACAAGCAACCATCGGCAATTCACAAAGATCATTCATCCTCTGCAGCAGCCTTTACTGCCACTCGCACTGTGGAGAAGAACATCGATAGAACACAGCAACAGACGGCTAAGTTCAACATTTTCCGTGGGAATTAGAAAAACAATAATCCTTACTGAGGCAAGAACAACTTTGAGTATAATAGCCTTAATTATGCTTATTGGGCTTCGCCTAATATGTGGTCTGGCCCACCTCCTCCTTGTTCCAGTCAGTTTATGAATTGGTCCTCTACTTCTCAAATGGCTACATATCGTGGCCCAGCCTAGCAAAAACTCCTTCCTCTTGTCAAACAATTTCGAATAGGAAGCAAGCTCATCTCATGGAGTTTCAACCGACATACTTCACTCAGGCCCAATTGGCAAAGAATGGTGCATGGGTTCTGGTGCCACTGTTCACCTCTCGGTCACAGCAGGTACTCTCGACTTTACCTTAAGTCATAATGTCAAACATATGATCATTGTTGGTAATGGTTCCAAATTTCCTGTTACACCTATTGGTTTTTCATCTTTCCAAACCAACTCTCGGCCCCTCTCACTTTGAAATATCTTTGTTACACTTCCAATTGTCAAAATCTTAATTTATGTTCGTAAATTTACTAAAGATAATTGGTGTAGCGTTGAATTTGATCCATTTGGCTTTTTTGTGAAAGACCTTCCAACACTAAAAATTCTACTCCAACATGAAAGTACTGAAGATCTCTATCCACTTCTAGCTTCTTCAATAACTCTTCATTGACAACTTCAACAACTCTCTTGGCTTCTTCCCTAACGTTGTGGCACAAGAGATTAGACTACACAAACGAAGCCGCCTTTCGTTCTTTTTTCCTCAAATTCATTTTTTTTTAAATAAGGACAAA
Source organism: Schrenkiella parvula (assembly GCA_000218505.1). NCBI lineage: Eukaryota > Viridiplantae > Streptophyta > Magnoliopsida > Brassicales > Brassicaceae > Schrenkiella > Schrenkiella parvula. The sequence goes on from AFAN01000114.1 coordinate 48,017, forward strand.
TTTCTTATGTCTTTTCCATCATGTCTTTTGTAAAACAAATAAAACTTCAGTTTCATGCCTTACAATCTGAAATTACAGCACCTTTCAAAATAATGCACTCACATGTGTGGGCATCTCTAATTCCCAGTATTAGCGACATTCATTATTATGTCCTCTTTTTAGATCATTTCACTCACTTTGTATGGGTTTATTCATTTCGGAGAAAGAGCGAAGTATTTTCTAAATTCTTCCACTTCGTCTCCTACGTTAAAAATCAATTCAAAACTCAAATTAAGTCCTTCCAATGTGATAAGATTGGCGAACTCAAAAATGAGCAATTCCAAAAATATTTAGATGAAAATAGCATCCTTGTGAGATAATCATGCCCTCATACCTTTTAAAAAAAATGGAAATCCGAGAGAATGATACGTACCACTAACAAAGCCATTAGAACCCTTTTTTCCAAGCTCAACTTACTAGGTTGAAGCACTCAGTGTCATTGTCCACTGGTTAAACATTCCTCCTTCGTCTGCTGTGAAAAATCAAATACCATTCATTCTCTTTTTCAAAATACGCCCAACGAAGAATCACTTGCGGATTTCAGATGTCTATGTTTTCCTTACTTAAATCATTCTCAACTTTATAAACTAGCACCGAGATCCACTGCTTGCTTGTTCCTTGGTATTAATCTTAACATCAAGGATATATATGTCTTGATTTAAAAACAAACAAAAATATTTTCTAAAGACATGTTTTCTTTCACGAAGAAAAATTTTCAGTAGCAGAGGCAAAAGAAACAATTCACACTCCCTATCAATTCCTTGAAACACCAATGGAACCTTCCCTTGCTTTCAAATCAATATTTCAGACTCCTCTTTCAGATCCTGCAGCAACTCAAACCCAACATGGGTTGCCTCCTATTCCGCCGAACCAGCCTCTTCTTCCCCTTCCAACAGCTCCCACTCGTCACCAAATGACAACTAAATCAAAATCTGGGATACATAAACAAAAACCGATCCTTTCTCTTCTCACTTCCACCAAATCTCCTCTTCCAAAAAGTCATGTTCAAGCTCTTTTCGATCCAAATTGGACACCAGCAATGACCGATGAGTATGATGCTATGATTAAAACTAGTAGTTGTGATTTAGTACCACGACCTCCAAATGTCTATATTGTGAGATCAATGTGGAATTTCAAACACAAACATGATGCATTTGGTGGTCTAACAAGGCACAAAGCGAGACTGGTCAGTAAATGGAAAACACAAGAAGCAGGAGTCGATTTCGCAGAAACATTTAGTCCAGTCGTTGATACATTGGATTTGTACTCTTATTTTCTACAGCAACTGCACAACATGAATATTGTAATATAGATAGATTCGAATTCCAGAGGACCAATGTTACACTAAGTTTCTACTAGGAATCAGTATTAAGCTAAGATGCTAATATATGGTAACAATTGCGATAATATAAATGAGGGCTTGAAATCAAATAGACAGAACACCAGACTAGGGAATATTCGCAGGAGAGAACACGAACCGAACTACTATTCAGGACACAATTAAGTTCAGATCTCGAATTCAAACATAATAATATGGATGGGCCACTGTCGTGGAACCAACAACTTTATTTTAACAATCTAAAATCTTAAACTATCGTTTAGAACTAGAATTGTAAACAAGCATTAACAAGCAGATTTAATATATTTCCAATTTGCTTTAGCATCAACTATTGTTGGATAAAGACAATTTGCTCATCAAACTTTCTTCTAGCAACCTATTGCACTTTTGATGAATAGGAATACCTAAGTTTAGAGAATTAGTGATCAATTAATACTCAATAATAAGATCAACAATGATGAAATCGATTAGACCCTATTTGTATTCGATTCAATTTCTCATAGTCTCCGTTGAAAACCCCTAATCTAGCAACAGAGATTACTCAGACATAGAAAAACAGAACATAACAAAAGAAGAAATCCATGAAATTATTATTAGAAAGAACCAGGGTTCATAATTATTCTCGAGTGTTGTAGAGATCCGTTTCCCCAAGTCTTACAAACTAAAAATCTAATCTGAAAATCCTCTCAGAAAATTGTCGTCTCTCTCACGAAGAAGAAGATTTTTAAAAAACTAAACTGAATCTAATTAGGGTTTTGCACCATTTTTTTATTAAAGAGATCAGCTTCTTATTTTCCTAAAATATTGGAGTGGATGCTCCAGAGTTGATCAAGTACTCTAATCGATGCTCTGAACTCCTTATACTCGGCTTTTTCTCCTTTTTGTTTAAATGTCTCGAGCAGCTCCAATCCTCATTCACAGTCTCTCAGTAATCTGAAATGACTCAAAAAACTAAAATGACTCGATAAAAACTCGAAAAACAATTGTTAGTAAGTGTTAAAAATGTAACATATCAGTCGTAAAACCAACTACGATACGGACAGTCCTTAACATCGGTGTTGCTTGTAATTGGTCAATACATCAAGTGGATGGTAGGAACGCGTTCTTACACTGTGATCTCGACAAAACGCACCACCCTTGAGGCTTTGTTGATAAACCACTTCCGAATCATGTGTGTAAACTTTGAAAGACAATTTACGGCTTAAAACAAACGCCACAAATCTGAAAATTTTAAATTTGCCAAGTTTATCATGAACCTCGGTTTTACCACTAGCAAGACAGATGTCTCCCTGTTTGTTCTCAGGAGAGAACCTAATCTTGCATACATATTGCTTTATACTGCTTTATGTGGACGATATAATCCTGAGGCTTCTTTCAAGGAATTGCTGCAACACATAATCGATTCCCTAAAGACAGAATTTCCAATGACACATGGGCCTAATTCATAACTTTCTTGGCATTAAGGCAGAATACAATGACAAAGGCATGTTCTTAAGTCAAGCCTCCTATGCCAAAGAGATCACAGAAAATATATAGCAAAATCTAGAAATCATATATAACATTCGTAATGTGCATTAACATTGAGTAATGAACTATATAAAGACTAAAGACTTATAATTACAGCCAGTAATGTCAAATACATTCCACCATACGATAATCCGTTCTTGGGATCACATCAGACCACATGTTTCACTTTTTTTGGGGACTAATAAAACCATAACATGCTTCTGTTCTACTACGTAACATCATAAGAATTAATTTTTTACTTCTTTGCTCCTGTTTTATTTATTTTGTTTGTCTTTCGTGCGTGATACATGCGTGGAATTGATATTTATGAAGGTCTTTCAAACGTGAAAATGACGACATTTAAGGACAGCCACATAAAGATAATTATACGACTAATGGTCGTACTACTCATGTGGCTTGTGCTTGTCATGTATACTGTGATAACGTACAGACTTTAATTCAATAGGGACATCAAAGAAAACTCAAATACAGAGATTTTTAATAATATGAATGGTTCACTTTGTATTAGGGCCCAAACTAAACATCACAACATGGTTGGTGTCTTTGGATCTTATCACGCATAGTGAGCACTAAGTTGATAGAGTATTGGTGATTAGCCTTTTGGTGGTGGATGAAAATTATACTTGTTTTGGTTGTTTTTATTTTTAACCTTTTTTTCTAGAGCTTTACGTTTTAGCTGAAAAAATAGAAAGAAACGCGCACTAATTATTTTTTTCAATTTTTTCTAGCATTTCTTTCTATTATTTTTTCAAAATAATTAAAGTTAATTTTTTCGTCCAATTGTTTGTTTGTTTAAGTTACTAAGTATTTTTCAACAAAATTGTTGCAGTATATATGTGTGTATGTATGGTATAATTTAGAAATCAACACTACATGTTATATTCATTGAATCTAAATTTAAAGTGACTTATATTAAAAAATCATGTATTATTTAACAATGAATTTTAAAAAGAATTAGAATATAGTGTTATTAGATTGATACTTCAAAAATATATATTTACATTCATTGTTATTGTACTTTATTTAAAAAGTGGATTTTTTGGGGTGATTTCAACAAATATTACAATGGCTTATAGTTTGGATAATATAATACTATTCATCTTTTATTTATAAATTAGAACTAAAACTCTGTGGGTTTAATTAAAAGCAAAAAAAAACTATTTATATATTGTCTGATATGTAAATTTTGAATTTCGAGGATAGAAACTCACTGATATCAATTTCTCCTACCTAATTGTATTAAAAATATGTAGCACTATCGATTGATTGAAAGTAATATTTCGTGACATATTTTTTAAATAAACTCCAAAAAATATTTAGTTACAATAAATGATCCTAACGCATATCATACCATCCATAGTGAAATTCAACTCTCGCTTGTGTACTATATATAAGCGTCAAAAGAAGCTATGTTCTTATATCTTAACCACAATATTCACAATGATTCTTCTCTTAAGTACTCTCCAATTTTCTCTCTTCTCTGTGGCCTTTTTAATCACCGGTTACATTTTCCTCAGTAAACCGAGTAAACGTGAAGTTGACAGCTCAACCATCCCTGAGCCATTGGGAGCTTTGCCTTTATTCGGCCATCTCCATCTTCTGCGCGGTAAAGAACTCGTCTGCAAGAAACTAGCTGCCATATCAGACAACCTTGGTCCTATCTTCTCCCTCAAGTTAGGATTTTACAGGCTGGTTGTAGCCAGTGACCCCGAGACCATCAAAGATTGTTTCACCACCAACGACTTGGTTCTAGCCACCAGACCCAATATAGCCTTTGGTCGGTACGTTGGTTACAACAATGCAGCCCTCACGGTGGCTCCCTACGGAGACTATTGGCGTGAGTTACGTAAGATTGCAACTGTCCACCTCTTCTCAAACCAGAGTATGGAGATGCTTGGCCACATTCGTTATTCGGAAGTAGACGAGTTTGTTAAACACCTATACCAAGGGAGTGATGGTACTTCGGTGGTGAAGATTGACATGTTGTTTGAGTTTTTGACCTTCAATATAATCCTTAAGAAGATGGTTGGGAAGAGAATTGGATTCGGCAAAGTTAAGAGCGAGGAGTGGCGTTATAAGGAGGCGTTGAAGCGTAGCGAGTACTTAGCTGCTATTTTCATGATAGGCGACGTGATTCCATGGTTAGGATGGTTGGATTTCGCAAAAATTACTCAAATGAAGAGAACGTTTATGGAGCTTGACTCGGTTATCACCAAGTGGCTCCAAGAACATCTCAAGAAGAGATCAAGAAACGATAAGAATCAAGAGAAGACTATCATGGATCTATTGCTTGACATCTTACCAGAAGATGTAGTGATATGTGGACATGAACGCGATGTCATTGTCAAGGCAACTATTTTGGTACGGTGTTAATACTCTCTTTAACATTTAACTTTCATATTATATATAGGAGATTTTGAGTTTGTACTAATAGAACCCACATGAATGTCATGTTTCTTGTTGTAGGTTCTTACATTTACCGGATCAGACAGCACATCCATCACGCTGACATGGGCAGTGTCACTGCTACTTAACAATCCGGCCGCTTTAAAAATAGCACAAGAAGAGATCAACAATCGTGTAGGGAAAGGGAGATGGGTTGAAGAATCCGACATACAAAACCTAAAGTACTTACAAGCTATTGTCAAGGAAACTCACCGGCTTTACCCACCGGCTCCTCTTACAGGTCACCAATCAAAGTCTCTCTTAATTGTCTTTATATTTATATGTCCAAATGTTAAACCAATCTGATTATGCAAAATGATGGATGATCAGGAATCCGCGAAGCGAGTGAAGATTGTTTACTTGGAGGATACCATGTTGAGAAAGGCACACGCTTGCTCGTCAACATCTGGAAACTTCACAGAGATCCTAAGATATGGCATGATCCCAAAACCTTCAAGCCCGAGAGGTTCATGGAGAAAAAATCGCGATGTAAAAAGAGCGACTTCGAGTATATTCCATTCGGTTTGGGAAGAAGGTCATGTCCAGGGATGAATCTTGGCCAAAGAGTTGTTCACTTTGTGTTGGCTCGGTTGATTCAGGGGTTTGAGTTGCAAAAAGTGTCTGATGAACAGCTTGACATGGCTGAAGGGCCTGGTTTAGCACTACCAAAGATCAATCCGGTGGAAGTCGTGGTTACACCTCGGCTAGACCATGAGTTGTACCGTTTACTATAAACTGCTATGTATTGAAAAGAGAGCGTCTTGAGATTCATGCCGTTTCGATGAAGATATTTATAGCATTTATTGGGAAGTCGACTGACCATATCAACAATATGAAAATCACGTGACGAGATGATTGATCTCGTCAATCAAATAAGATCTAAAAAATTAAGGTATGTTAGAAAATCAAATCTTGGAACTCCACTTGGCCCAATGGTTCATTAAATATTCATTAATACTTATATACTAGGAGATCTAGGATTCGAGTCAAATAGTGTACGTAGAATCATCTATTGATGATCAGCATGGTGTGGGTAAAATCATCTATTGTAAGTGATAGATTATCAATTGTACAACTGTTGATGTAACAATTTTCATAATTTATAATAGAATAATAAAGGTTACAAAGTTTACTTTATGTACAAATGACAAAAGTTATCTTAAGTTTTATAAATTAAGATAAACATAAAAGTAGCTAATATATTTGATATACAGTTTTGTTTAACTTAGATATTGACAAATATCTACAATCTTCTGTTTTTTCTTGACATTCATGTTTTTCATAATTTCAATATGGATGATTTTATTGGTTATTGGGCCGTATATTAAAAATATCTTGTACTTTAAGATATATTTCTTTTCTCTTATGATTATAGCTTGTATACAAAACATGTCATATTTTTATGACGTTTTTTTATCTTGTATATATTTTAATGATTAACATCGACAAATCAAGAAAAATTCTCTCCAATTCCTTTGTTACAGTATTAAAGGAGAAACCTTAAAAAAGAAATGATGTACCTGAAAATTTAATAACAGTGATCTAGCAGCAAGGAGAAAACAATGAAGATTAGTCCTTGCCAAAAGTCTCGTGAACGAAGAGAAAGCTTGGTTTTGTCGATGGAACTATCACAAAACCAATGACGGTTGCTAAGATCGAACAGTGGGATTTTGAGAATTTTATGCGGGTGGCATGGATAATGAATACTATTGAACCATATTTGAGAATTTTGGTTTCGATGCTCGATGATGTGAAATCTTATGGGACAATTTGAAGCTGTAATTTTCAGTTGAGAATCAACCTATATACAATGAACTTCGTGCTGATTTGGCGAATTGCAGGTAGAATAGAGACAATGTGTATTAGCCAATTATAACATATAGCTACCGTATAGATGGCTGCACAATTGGAGGAAGATATAAATGAAGATATTACAAACGTTCCTAAGTGGATTAGCAAAAAATTGGTTTGGCACAGTTCAATCATCAATTACAAGCATTGATCCGCTTCCCAGGCTATCTCAAGTTTATCAGAAAATAATCAGACAAGAAAGTCAGTTAAACATCACTCGGAACATAGATGAGAAGCTTAATGAAGTGGGATGACAACTGGATATCGAATTAGCAATTTTCCGTTTCAAGATCATAACAAAGATGTTACCTACACGTTGTGGGAACTATGGTCATGTGATGTTTGATATCTTCAATTCAGAGAATATCATAAATGGTGGGGAAAGAGAGGCACATATAACAGTGGAAGATAAGAAACTCATGGTGGAGAATGTGGTTGAGGTGATGGTGTTGTCGGTAGCTTTGCTGGACGAGGCAGAAGTGTGATGACTGATCGTGCAAATATAGTTCAAACAAACCTGCAGCAGCAACGAAAAATCTCGCCAAGAAAACATATTTTGATCAATCTTGTTGCCAAATCTAACCGATGATCAATGGAATATGGTTGTGATTATATGCTCTAAACAAATCATATAAAAATTATCGGTAGGAGAATAAATTATAATCACTTGTGGTTTGAAAACCATCATAAAATTTCCTCTTAATTTCCAACTATATTTTCACTCAGTAAAATGTTTTGGAGTTTACAAAAAATTCATAGAAATATATTTTTAAAAAATATAACATAATTAATCTAGTTAGAAAGAAATACACCAAATAACAGTGAACTTCCCCTCAACTTAAACCACACCGTCTCAATGTATAAATAAATAAAAAATAGTTAATCAAATTGAAAAAATAGATCAGAAAGTGGTACTTTGATTATCTGACTTGATATGATCTATTTTTCGGGTTCTCTTTTCGAGAGTTCAGAACATATATGGGGTGAGACCTGGTGTGGGTCGATTTTAGTAGAATGGTCTCTGCGTGATTTTTGGATAGGTATAATCGACCAAGGTGATTAACCTAGCACGGGTCGGTCACCTGGTCGACCACTTGTATCTGCAAAGTTTTCCAAATATTGATCGATCGAACACTTGTCTATGGAAAGTTTTTCAGGTAGTGATCGATTGATCACTTCACTGATCGACTTATTGACGGACCTGTTTTGGGCAGATTAGTCTCTTCGAAAGCCTAATTTTTGCAACCTTTCTTTGAAATACTCAAGTAGTTTTATTAGAAATCAAAATAAGAATATCTTAAAACATCAAAAACACTTACTAATGAGTATCTTCCGACTCAGTGCTTCTTTTTAGAGTCGTTTAGCTCGACTTGGTAGCACATATGCTAATCATGAGACTCAAAAAGTTATGTTAATTCACCTTTGGTCCTTCTCCAGTCAAGATTAGAAACAAGACAAGCAAAACAATACTCAATCCTCCATCCTAGAAAGACGAAATTCATATCAAGGAAGTCTATTATGAATTCAACATATAATTTAATATTTTCTTTGATTATTATATGCTTGAGAATAAAATGCATTTGATGGAAACATAAAACCAACTTCTTCCATAGCCACATATCCATTACTCTTATTGAATATTATATTCTCATTTTATAATCTATGTCAACTTTATGATTTGTTATCACATTCAAGATGATGTTTACATCAAACTCATTTTCTAGATAAAATGTTTTAGAAGGATATATAGATTCATGTCTAAGCAGAATCATGAGATTCATCAAAGAAGAAATTTCGAGATCCTCTCACATTGAACAAAGCAAAAATTTTATTTTGAAAAATGAAACTATGAAACTTTGGTGAATTTTAGTTGGAGGCTTGTCAAACGCCATTTAAGGTGGCTGTGTAAAGGTTTGTATCTTTCTAATTTGTGACTCTTCTTATGCTTTTATAGGTATAGAAGATGGCTATGGCGAATTTCTGAAAATGTGGGTGAAATGTTTAAAAAATTGGAAACTTCACTTTTTTTTCTCGGACCAATTATCAATCAATCCGTGAGCCCCTGAACAATCCATCACCTCGGTCTGCAGGTCGATTAGTCGCCTCTAGCTTTTCTGGAGGGCACTGATCGACATATTGATGGACCCAAACAAGTTGCTAGTATGCTTTTATCAATTTTCCTCAGCTTACTCTATTTTGATGCCAAATAGACCAGTATTCAGTACTTTTTGACATATCCTCGAATCTAATTGTTAGATTAGCCTCAAACCACTTGGAGATAGAATCTAACATCTTTTTCTATCCTTTATCCAAATTCGAACAAGATTTAAAGGTATTAAGTTCTTCACCTGATGCCAAAAATTCGGTGTTGAGAAGTTGTTCAATCTCAAAATATCCAAATATGATTTCATTTCACCTAAAATAAATATATATATATATATATATATATATCCTGAAAATACTCTTAAAACTCCAAAAACAATGAAATCATAGACATTTAACCAAAAACCATTCATTTTTTTTATATTAAAAACGTATAGAAATCTTAATAGAAAGTAGTAAATATATAATATATCAGTTATCTAAGGATACAAATAAATTTGGAGACTGAAGTCGAAAATGTATTTTTGTGAGCTATCCAAATAAATAAAAAAGGATAGAGAGTGTTTGATATTGAAAAAGAAGAGTACTTTGTGTCACGAGATGTAGTGTTTCATGAACAAGAATTTCCATTCGCTTTTTCTGTGACTTCAGCATTGAATTCGACACCTATTACATTGATGCCGAAGGCATGGGATAATGAATTTTCTGTCCATGATCTGCATATCTCGACACTGATTGTGTCTTTGGAGCATGGCAATGCACCCACATCTCCAGTATCTTCGGATATATACAATAGATTGTTGGATCACCGGAGCCTTCTAGAGGTAATTGAACCTATGTAGTACTAATTGATTTGATTGTACCAAATGAGACATATTAGGGAAGAGGAAAATGTCAACACACCATATCTACAAGATTTAATGATTATGTTGCTTACACAATACAATGCACCAAAGACTCTTTGCCTCACACTCAAGAACCATCATCTACAACTTAAGGTACGGTCCCTCATCCGATATCAAATTATGTCATATGTGATCGTTTTCCGGAAAAAATATACAGTATTTCTTGCATAAATTACACCCAAGTTCATTCCAAACTCTTGCCGAGTTTGTTAAGCATAAGGTTCCTTATGGCATGATTCTATTAGCCGAATCTTTCACGCCTTCAATTTTGAATTTTTTTTTCTAAGTCGTTTGATTTTAGGCTTTTAAATAATTGTTTGGTTTGATCCGTTTTTTATCAAGCATAATAACTATTGGCGACTGTTTTGCATATCCTCCTGATATGCTCAAAGTTAAATCCATAGAGCTATTCTGCAAATTCAGGGAAATACAATCGTAGTATAAAAGGGTTGAATCCATAAAGACTCAAGATCACACAATAGATCATAATTTTAAATTAAGATAAACATAAATCAATGTAATTAAAATAAGTAACCCAACAAAAAGATGTAATCAATTCAATGGGAGGAAAAACTAGACGTAGGAAAATTCTCAAGTAAATCCAAATTTGTAGAATGAATAAATTATCAATGGTTTAATTTAAAACTGTTTTGTAACTCGGAACACATTATAAAGTTAACCAACTTTTGCTGCGAAATTTATCTATGTTTAAACCTAAAATCCCAAATTTATTTGCAAATTCAACAATTAAGACAAACATTAAAGTCCATGTTCGATTGTTCACAAAATATCTAAATCAAATTTCTTGCAGATAGATATTTTGTTCATCTAAGATATTTAATGCAATCAATCACACTTATGTGTCTACCAATCAACATAAGTTCTAAATTTTCGGCCGCAAGTCTAAAATTAGCACTAAACACAATCTAGATGAAGAACTCTATTGATGACCCTGACAAATTTGAATTAAATCTAACAATTCATCTTCTACCTTTGAAAAACCCTAAACCTAACAAGAAGTCTACTCAAACATGATTAATGAAACAAAAACCATAATTGAAATAGAAAGCATAAGAGAAATAAATAAAGAGTTGAAAAGTGTCTGAATTCTTTTCTCGGGATGAACATGGTTCAGAATTATCTCCCCTAAATCTCTCTCTAAAATCTTGATAAAATAATGTGTAGGTCTAAACAATGACCAAATAAACTAATTGATAGATAAAAAAACGCTGAAGGATTATTTTGTAAATAAATAAAATTTCTGAACCAATTTGTAATTTTTCAGATATTTTAAAAAGGCGTGTTAAAAAATTGTGTTCCAGACTAGTTTCGACCGACATCAAGTCTAAATTTGCAAAATGAATTGATCTTTTCAGAAACATTTATTGGTTGGCTCCAAAATGTTTAAATGTTTTCAAATAAGTTTCACACGTCCGTAAATCTGGAAAAGCTCAAAAAAAATTTCAAAACACTAAAAATATTTTATGTAAAAAAGTTTTATGACTATCAAAAACCCGAAAAAACTATAACATGTCATATTTCAATCAGATGACGCCTTGTTATCATGGACTTCAGTTTAGTGTTCCCTTATAGGAAGATTCGTCATGCCGCAAGACCACTACACGGAAAGAGTCTCTGACACGGGTTTAGTTTTCAGTTTACTGAATAAGCAATATAACTTTAATCAATGTTACATATAATTAGTTAATCAATGTTATATTTATGTAATATAATTATCACTATTTACATTTTCTACATATAACTAAAACAATAAAAATTCAATTATCTCTGGTAAACTTATTCAAATAAATATTGCTTCAAAGTCCTAAAATCTTTCAATTTAAGTTTTCCGGATTAGGATAATAAAGACCAACAGTGTATAAATGCATTTCGTTCGGTGTAGCTTTAAAAAAGTTCCCTTATATACGGCAGACTCTTTTATAACTAAACAAAACTTTATTTGTAATCCACATTCACATATTTATTTCAAAATGTAGTCCAAAGAGATATATGTGAATAAATAACACTATAGTAAAATATATATAAGAAACTAGTATGTGATAGTATTAGTTAATGTTCATTTTTCGATAGAAATTATATTTTATTTACTTAGGAAACTATCTAAAATTTTCTATTTAACTTATTTTTCTTGGTTTTTTGATTTTACGGTTACCTTATTTGTTTCTTAATGTTAACAAATAGATTTTTTTGGTTTTAGTTTTTTTTTTTTACGTAATCTTTGCTGTAACAATATATCTATAAAAATATAGATCTATATGCTTGATTTAGGAGGTGAGATAATCATGAATATTAAAAAGGATAATTTTATCTAAAGTGGTCAAAAGAAAATAGATATGAGCTATCTATATAAACCCTTGTAACCGGAAGTAAAACATATAACGAAACAAAAAAAAACCAAACATAATTAGAGATCAAAGATAAATCTTGAAGAAAAGGAGAAAATCATGAAAACTTTGATGATATGCTTATTGGTGATTAGTAGCGTCGTGATAAGAGGATATGGAGCAGATGTTTCTGGTGGTCGTAAGTATTTAGATCCAGGGGTGCTTAACCCTTGCTTGGGCTCTAATCCACCGCCTCAATGTCAGTCTCCTGATGCTCAGGAGAAAACTCGTGAACCAGTTAATGGCTATCAACGAGGTTGTCCCAAACATCAACGTTGCCGTTCAGACTAAAACCTCACGTGGTGTTGCAATAACATTATCCCAATAAACCCTTATAAAAGAGTTCTGATGTTATATATATAAACACAGAGATTGTGTATATATACGGTGTAATGTAATATTCTTTTATTCATTATTGTATCCTTCGTACAATGATGTTTCAATTGTTGGATTATAGTTTCAATGATTTGGCATGCAATTGCTAATTATGGCGTGTAACAAAAGTTATATGAAGAATGAATAGAAATATTCTATACATTTTTGAAACTTACTTATGTAATATAGCTTCTTCGTCTTATTTATTTTTGTAAACTTTTGTGAGTTTTGTTAGGGAGAAACATCAAACATATTCAAACCTTTGTATGAAATTTAATCGGTAAACAATAAGTTACCTTCAACATATGAAACTTAAAAGACGACTAGTTTCGACTGCTAAGGAAGATAAACGTATGAGAGAGGAACATTATGATACTGCAGCGCCAAATTCGTTGCAGATACCATAGACTCTTCATCAATTATGCGTTTGACTCCAATTTGCATTTAGTGATTTTGTTGTACGAGCCAGTGGTCCACTGAAAAATGCTTAGGCGTGAGCAAAAAAGCTGAACTCTGAAAGCCGAATATAACTCGACCCAAAAAAGTCCGATTTTATGTCATAACTTACACCCTAGAGGACAAAACTTACACCCTAAAGTACTCAACCGCTATTATGTCATACCCAAGACGAATCCAATTATCATCGACATCACCTATATGGAGGATCCAAAAACTATGGCGTGAACTTGCGATAACAGAGTGCAAAATAATATACCTCATACTTTATCATTTTATAATATTTTTAATATTATTTTTAAATAAATAAACTTATTATTTTGTCAATTATCAGTTGTTATATAGTTAGTTGAGCTTTTTGAACGAAAAATGGACGAAAATCGATTATTCTAGTAACTTCACAACTTCATGGGTGAGAATCGTGAGATTTTTACGGCAAAAAGAAGAGTTTCTACGGTGAGATCTTACTTCAATTTCAATACAATATATAGGAGTATGTTAGTTTTCATCGTCAAGTAGTTTGAAGCCGATCAAACAGTTAGATATCAAATTATGTCCACGATACTAAAGACTGGTTCATCTGGCGACGAAATGGACCAAGCTGAAGACAGAGGAGATCTTTGGCTGGTAGTTCGGCTACAGATCGAATACCTAGTCAAACATATAGCACCCATGAATCTGGAGGATTCTTAATTGACCACGAAATCAATAGTGTTTGACCGACCTAGTCGATCAACAATTCACTATATAGCTTTGAAGGCATGCGATCAACATCTTGTTCGACCAAACAAATGGTTATTCGACCAATCAGTCTTTCGGAAAAAAAATGAAACTTTCCAGATTCATCCATTAGGAAAAGTCCTAGCCAGCCTAAATTCCTACTAAATAAAAGTTGCTCCTTGAAGCTCCAGAGCAATGACACATCAGCAAAATTCAGTGATTGTTGAATTGCCACATGTCAGTAACTTAAAAAACAGGTCAAAGTATCGGGCCATGCAACAAAAAAGTTGGCCCAACAAAACTGAAAAAAAATCCATTAAACTACACAAAATAATATGTATCGGGTCATGCAGCAAAAAAGTTGGCCCATCAAAACTGAAAAAAAAAATTCATTAAACTACACAAAATAATATTAATATTTTTATATTAAAACTGAAAAATGTAAAACTGAAAAATATGAAGCCTACAAAAACACAATATTTAAAAGGGTAGAAAATAACGAATTTAGTATTAAATCACAATATTTCTATGTTTAAAATTCTCCATTAAATCATATTTACCCACAGCTTTCAAAAATAAACATGACAATTTAAAATTTCCACAGCTTTCAAAAAATAAACATGACAATTTAAAATTTATTATAGCTTTCAAAAAAGTACTGATTTTATGTATTTTAAAAACCATTTGATACATAAACATAAATTTTATATGATATTAATGCTAAACAACTTTTTTCGTTAAATTCAAACATGTAAAAGTTTAAAAAAAAAACAAGAAAAGGTCATTGAATAGCATTTAATAAATCTAACTAAATAAATATTTGAAATCTCCAAAATGAGATGATACACACATTTAATAATCGTAAGTGTAAAAAATAATATGTCGTTCATCATATTGTAAAGATGATTAATATCACTATCAATATATGCACACAAAATTATATTAAAATTTTTATATTAAAAATGAAAACTGAAAAAATATGAAAACCTGCAAAAACACAGTATTTAAAGTAGAAAATAACGATTTAGTATTAAATCACAATATTTCGATGTTTAAAATTCTCCATTAAATCATATTTACCCACAGCTTTTAAATAACTTTTATTTCTTCTTAAATTTAATAAATTAACTAATATTTCAGTACGAATTTAGTTTATCAAAGTGCGCTAATCACTTTTAAAAAGATGTCGTAGGTAGGATTAGGATAATACAATGCGAAGGAAAAACAGACTATGAAAAAGAAACAAAGATTATCATCGGATTGTTGCTAAACATGTTAATATTCAATTAAAAATCACATTCTCATATTTTTATAAATAATTAACATATTAATTGTGTTTTAGATCCC